>CAUYQU010045514.1:0-14210 GCA_963574635.1 Cheracebus regulus | reverse complement strand
CAAATCCACAAAACATACATTTTTCTCAGTATCACATTATACCTATTTTAAAAGTGACCACATAACTGGAAGTAAATCACTCTCCAGCAATTGCATAGCATTTCACAGGTTTAAATAAAATATTGGTTGGCTGCTTATTTGTTATTTTCATCTCCTATTCCGTCCTGTCTCCATTGTTAAACACAATTATTGGCATAAAAGAGGTTTTTAATACCCATTTTTAGACTGTATTCTAGCCTGAGCAATAAAACAAGAATCCCATTCTCTCTCCCTCTTTCTCTCCTTCTTTCTCTCTTTCATTTTTTTCTTTCTTTTGCTGTTTCTTTCTTTCTCCTTTTCTCTCTTTTTCTAAAATCTCTTCCTCTTTCTTTTTCATTTTTTCTTTCTTTTGATGTTTCTTTCTTTCTCCTTTTCTCTCTTTTTCTAAAATCTCTTCCTCTTTCTCTCTTTCATTCTTTTATTCAAAAAAAAAAGAAAGAAAGAAACTAGAAAAAGAAGGGCAAAAATAATTCCAAAGCAAGTGGAAGGAAGAAAATAATAAAGATAAGAACGAAACACTATAAAATTCAAGAGAAAAACAATAAAGAAAATCAGTGAAACCAAAACTCGTTCTTTAAAAGATCAATAACATCAATAAACATCTAGCCAGGTTGACAAAGAAAGAGAGAAGACAAAATAACCAATACCAAGAATGAAAAAGGGGATATCAGCCTAGCAAGGTGGCTCATGCCTGTAATCCCAGCACTTTGGGAGGCTGAGGCAGGTGGATCACTTGAGACCAGGAGTTCGAGACCAGGAGTTCGAGACCAGCCTGGACAACGTGTTAAACCCTGTTTCTACTAAAAATACAAAAATTAGCTGGGTATGGTAGCACATGCCTGTGTCAAGAAGCTAAGGCATGAGAATCACCTGAACCCAGGAGGCGGAGGTTGCAGTGAGCTGAAATCACATTACTGCACTTCAGCCTGGGCACTAAGACTCTGTCTTAGAAAAAATAAATAAGAAAGAGGAGATATCTTTACAGACATTGAAAGGATAAGAGAGTATTATAAACAATCTATACAAATGTGACAAATTAGATAAAAATGGACACATTCCTTGAAAGCCACAAACTACCAAAACTCATTCAAGAAGAAATAAGTAACCTGAATGGTTTCATATCATCTATTAAAGGAATTGAACTCATACTTAAAAGTCTCCCAAAAAAGAATGAAGGACCGGATAGTTTCATTGTAGTATTCTACCAAACATTTTAAAAAGAAATAACACCAATTTTATGTAATCTCTTCCAGAAAACAAAAGGGGAATATTTCCCAATTCATTTTATTAGGCAAGTATTATCCTGATCTCAAATCACACAAAGACATCACAAGGAAACTGTAGACAAAATCTCCCATAAACATACTCAAATACTGGCATATTGAATACAGCAATATATAAAAAGACTAATACACCATGACTAAGTGAGGTTTATCTCTGGAATACAATTCTGGTTCAGTACTCAAAAATCAATCAGTGTAATCCACCATGTTAACAGATTAAGTAGGAAAAACCTCATGATTATATCAAGTGACATAGGAAAGTATTTGATAAATTTACCATTCATCACAATAAAAACTCCAGCAAACTAGAAGTACAAAAAAAACTTTCTCAACCTGATGAAGGACATCTATTTAAAACTTACAGCTAACATCACACTTAATGGTGAATAACTTAATGCTTTTCCTCTAAGATCGGCAGCAAGACAAAGTCATCGTTTCTCACCACTCCTGTTCAATACAGTACTGAAAGTCCTAGACACTGCAAGTAAGCAAGAAAAATATATAAAAGGCATAGAATGTGACAGCCTGAAGTAAAGCTGCCCTATTCACACATGATGTATTTGTCTACTGAGATAATTTCAAGAATGTATAGAAAACCTAGAAACAATAGTTTAGCAAGATTATAGGACACTAAGTCTACACATAAAAATTAATCATATTTCTACATACTAGTAATAAATAATCATTTACCAAAATTAAATATTATTTTATACTTTTAAATATATTATAGTCATATATATATTAAATGCTAATATATAATTTATAGTAGTTCCAAAAAAATACAGAGAGAAATATTTAGGTATAAAACTATCAAAACATGTGGAAGATCGCTACACTGAAACCTAACAAACTCTAATTAAAAAAAAAAACCCAAATAAATGGAGACAAAAAAATGTCTATGGATTAGAAGACTCAATATAGGAAAGATATCATTTCTCTCTAAACTGACCTTTAAATGTAGTATAATTCTATTCAAAATCCCATCAGAACTTTGTGTAGCTAGAGTGAAGGCAATTCTAAAATTTATATGGAAAGACCATGGAATCAGAATAGCTAGAATAATTTTATAAAAGGAGAATAAAACTGTAGAAGTCACATCACACTATTTTAAGACTTACTGTAAGCTGCTGTAATTAACACAGCGTTGACACTGACAAAAGAATAGATATTTAGATCAATGGAACAGGATACAGAGTCCAAAATAGACCCGCACCTTTAAGGTCCATTGATTTTCAATGAAGGTGTCCAGGCAATGAAGAAAGAATAGATTTTTTTCAACAAGCAATGTTAAAACAATTGGACATCCGTGTACTGAAGGAAAAAAGAAGAATCTCAACCTAATCTTACACCAAATACAAAAACTGAGTCAAAACAGATCATAGATCTAAGTAGAAAATGTAAAACTATAAAATTTTACAGGAATGAGTAGGAGAAACTCTTCATGTCTGGGCTTAGGCAACACGTTCTTAAACATCATACCAAAAGTACAATCAATAAAATTAAAGTGACAAATCAGATTTATTGAAATTAACTACTTTTGGTCTGCAGAATTCACTGTTAAGAGAATGAAAAGGCAAATGACAAGTGGGAGAAAATATTTTCAGATATCATATCTCACAAAGATATATCAGATATCATATCTTATATACAGAATATGAAAAATATGTAAATATTAACTCTCAAAATTCAGCACTCAGAAAACAAACAGCTCATTTATTTTAAAAAGGGTGGGGGTGCAAAAGACCTGACCGGATACTTCACCAAAAAGGATGTACAGATGGCAAATGAGCACATGCAAAAATGTTCCCCTCATTAGCATTAGAGACATTCGAATCTAAATATTGATGAAATGTGACCATTTCTTTGTTAGAATAGCTTAATTTTTAAAATTTTTTATTTATTTTATTTATTTTATTTTTTTGAGATGGAGTCTCACTCTGTTGCCCAGGCTGGAGTGCAGTGGTTCAGTCTCGGCTCACTGCAACCTCTGCCTCCCGGGTTCAATCAGTTCTCTGCCTCAGCCTCCCGAGTAGCTGGGATTACGGGTGCCTGCCACCATGCCCAGCTAATTTTTGTGTTTTTAGTAGATACTAGGTTTCACCATCTTGGTCAGGCAGGTCTTGAACTCCTGACCTCGTGATCCACCTGCCTTGGCCTCCCAAAGTCCTGTAAAGGCATGAGCCACTGCACCTGGCCAACTTTTAAAAATTTTTTTAACTCTCAATACCAAGTGATAGCAAGGATGTGGAACAACTAGAACTCTTGTATGTTGCTTGTCAGCATGCAAAATGGGGCAGACACCTTGGAAAACAACTTAGCCATTTGTTACAAAACTCAACAGACATACCATACAAGCCAGCTATCTACCCTAGAGAAATGAAAACTTAGATTCACACACAAACTTGTATGCAGATATTTGTAACAATTCTTTTCATAATTGCCAAAAACTGGAGATAACCCAAATGTCCTTCAATGAGTGAGGGGATAGACTTCAATAGAGTGCATATGATTGAGCATTACTCAGTAATAAAAAGAGCAAACTGCTGGTAAATACGACATGGTGACCCTGGAAGGCATTGTGCTGAGTGAAAGAAGCCAGTCTCATAAAGCCCCCTACTATCTGAATCCAGCTTTATGACATTCTGAAAAATAACTTCCACCATGCAGGGTACGGGTGGGAGGGGGGTGTGAGTCCAGCAGGGCCGTGTGAGGGAGTCTGGGGGTGACAGAACTCTTGGGGATCCTGCTTTTGAAGGTAGCTACACAAATCTATGTGTGTGTCCAAACTCACGATGCACACGCATGCCCCCAAGTCAATTTTACCATAGTTAATAATAAATGGGAAAAAAAAATAGTGTGAGTCCACCAAGAAAAGAAGACAGGAGGGAATACTAGACAACCCACCTCAGCTGTCATTTTGAAATGAATCTTATGTAGAGAACAGAATTTTTTTTAAATTTCTCCAGAAATAGCACTTTAGGTAATTGGGTATGGGTTGATGATACAGGTTGTGGTGGATTATTTCATGCTGAACATAGTATGAGCTTTTGCCACAGTTTTTCCTCAGTTTGGGCGGAGCAAACAGGAAATTGAGGGCTTCTATGATCATGACTTTGAGCAGAAAGTCTTGGTCTCAGGTTTATTCATTCAGCAATTTTTGTGCACCTGTGAAGTTGGAGGCCCTGTGGGAAACACACAAATCCATAGGAGAGTCCCCGGCCTCGGGATAATTGTAAGGTGGTTGAGAAGATAGGGCACAGGAGGCCCTCAGGATTAAGCCTACAATGACTCTGCAGAGGCCCCTCATAAGCCACCCAGGGGGGCTTCGCAGTCAAGCCTCGTTGGTGGAGTAATAGGTCAATACAAATAAGTGCCCTATAAAAGATCTGGGAACATTTCATCAGAGATAATCATTTGCAGTGCAATTTTCCCTTCTATGGTCAAGCCAGAAAAATTGATGGGTTTCTTAAATGTGCCTCAGCAGATTTTCTGATCTCTGTTCCCACTTAAAGCAGTTTGGTTATTTTTTAGTCTCTCTCCACAAAACCGTATTTCCTCAGGTTCCCACAGCCAGAAATGTCTCTCCCTGACTTCCTAAATCACTGCAAGCTTCTGCCGGGCACAGCATGGAGTAAGTAAACAGGCCCAGGGACCCGGGACTGAGGAGGACAATTGTTTGCATTGTTTTAGGATGAGTCCTCAAAAGGGCTTGAGTCCCTCATGCCCCCAGAGGGTGTCCACCTCTGCCAGGGTTGGTTGAAACAGTGCTTTCCATCACAGTAACATATTGTTCCCTTTCCATTGCCCCCAAGTAAAAGCTGAATTGAAGAGCTTCTGATGTCAGATCTTCATATCTGAGGTGTCACTGCAAAAAGGGAAACTGAGGCAGCAAGCAAGAGAGAGTAGCTCACCTCAGCATGCAGAATGTGAGCCAAAGTCTAAGTAATCTGCATACTATTAAAATACGGTCTATAGAAAACCAAGGGCTGCTACAGTTACTCCCATTTTTCAGGCCAGAAAACAAACTTGACTCCCCAAATACCAGCCAGGCCTATAGGAAATCAGGCAATAGACTGGCTAGAACATTTGATTTCCTCTGTCTCTTTCTCTGCTAGCTTGGTTGCCAAAGAACTAGATCTGTTTGTAAGAGATTATATTAACTATAGGCAGTAGTAATATTTTTCAGACAAGGAAAATGAAGAACAAGAAATAAGGGATGCAGCAGATGTTGTCAGAGCCCCACCTGCCTCCCCTCCACATTCCAGGCATGTGCACACTAGCATGACTTCACCTGCTATCACCACCCACTCCCCCGAGAGCATTATTCACCCATTCAAGAGATATATGTGGGCAGGCTGGTGCTGGGGAATTAAAATCCCCTGCCCCAGGAGGACTCAATCAATGACTGTTGGCAGTTGGTGTATACATACCCCAGCTCTCTCTCCCCTCAGGAGTGAGAGCTCTGCGGTGTATGTCCTCTACAGAGTCCTAGAGTCTCCCAGTGGGAGTAAGCTCCAATTGCCCACAGTGGAGAATGGCTTGCCATTGCCCCCTAAATTGGCTGCCTTTTCTCCCTGTCTCACTTCCCTTTATCTCTTATCAGTGCTTCCAGGGATCATTTCCCAAATAAACTCCTTGTACTAGGGTCTGCTTCCAGGAGAAACCACACTAAGATAGAGAGTAATGGGGTGTTACCTCTGAGATAACTCAGATGGTGAAAAGAAGACAGAGGTAAATGGGAGCTGAATTATGCAGGGTTTCCCAAGCAAAGTGACTTGGGAAACTGCAGGAAGGCTTCTGGCCTCTGGCCACTGTAACACCTTCCTAGAAGTCACTGTCTTCATTGATAATGTTACATTATTAGAAATTAGGGGCACCTGTTTGCCATTCAGATACTTCTCTTTTTCTTTTTTCCCAGCATTCATTATATTTATAGGTTTGTAGCATTTTAGAGCTAACAGAGATCCTACAAGACTTCTATCTGCAACATGATACTTCTCTTTTTCTTAATGTACATGCAACATCTTAGCTCACCCAGTGTTCACCCACAGTATTATCATCACTGGTGATTTCCTAAGATCCAGGTAAAAACTACCAATTCCTCTAAACACTGCCACATTGTTAAAATAACAACCCACAAAGGATTGTTGACGTCAGTCGGCTGACATGTAATCAATCCTCGGAAAACAGATTCCTGCGATCTCTGTGGTACAGAAAATCATTACATCAAGTGTATCATCTCCAGCAGAAAATATCCTAAGGCCCACAGTAAACTTCTCACTAGAAACTGCATGTCATACACATTCACTCTTCACTGATACCCTTGACTGCAAAGAGAAACGATTACAAATATCACCATAAAGTGTCAGATGTGTTTCCGGTGACAGGCCAGAGTCACAATCCTTTCTCATGAAGCTGAATGGATTCAGAAGCTTCTCCCCCACAACCCTCTTCCCCTCTCCTTGCTACACACTCACACGATTCCCCCAGAGCAAGAACTATTTCAAGTGGCAGGCTTTGGGGATAGAGAGCAATCTTTAGATTCCATTATTAATTCCTTGGCCACCTCTCTGGCCTCCCAGTGCTGACCAGGTCTAGGTCAGGTGTTTGTTTTGGAGCCCACAAGGCCTGGCCAGAGTGGCTGGTGTAAAGCTGTCTGAAAAATACTCGCTTTTGGTATTTTTAAGAAGAGCAAAAAGAACACATTTAACCAGATTTCATTTCTTCAGCAGTTTGTGAGTTAGGATTGGCATGAGTTAGGAATATAATCATCCAGCCTGTGTCTGAAAGAATGCCACCCTTTTCCAGTTTGCACGGCTTTCTCGCCTCTTACTCGCCTTTGTAAGCCACCCGTTCTTGTTGCTGGAGGGGTGACAGCACTAAAGGAAACTTCTCCCAATGAGTCTCACATGTCCCAGGACTCACCAGCCTGTGACCACCAAACAGGGTGGGCCTCCTTTTCATTCCCAAAGTATTATGGCCAAAGTCCCTCCTGGCTTTACTGCTGGAAATTAATCCACTCGCCTCAAAGCAAGTCCCCAGATTGTACCCGGAAGGCTCTCCAAGCACTGCCTCCAAGCACTGCTCTGGAGTCCCTGCCCGAGGTCCTGCCCCTCTGTCTTCTTCATCTGCCCTCATGCTGTAGGGGCTGCCACCTGCTGGGCACGCTGTCCTCTGATGGTGCCATTGCTAGTGACTGCTACCAGGCCTCAAAGACCCTGTGGCCCTGGTGATGGCATCTGACTAGGCGAGGCAAACTTGAACAGGGTATTAGTGGAGGCTTAAGGCGAACAGAAATGCTCCTTGGAAAGCAGCTAAAAGCTCCTTGTGGGATTGGGGTTCTCGGAGGGCTTTGACCCAGAGGCTTCCGGCCTCACTCATGGAGGCTTCCACACACCCTCAGCCAGGCCTGCTCCAAGAAACAACCTACTCTGGAGACAGGGCCCAACTGCCTATTTGTAGATTTGCTTTCTCCAGAGGACTGCCTGGACTCATAGCTCTTGCAAGACAGTTTATAGCAGTTTGTTTTCCAAAACTCTGGGCCATTCAGTCTTCAATGACACAAGCATGTCATCAATCAAGGTGGGACTGCCCCCAGTGACCAACAGCTTGTTCCATTTTTCCTCAAAAGCAGTGTTTCTCAATGGGGGCACCATTGGCCTGATGAGACAGGCAGTTCCTTAGTTGCAGGACCCGGTTCAGCTCACTCAGTACAATAGTGTCTTTCCCTCATTGTTGTGACCACTATTTAGTACCTGGAAGAAAGCCTCCATTCACGTGTGAGGTGGGGACAAGATCAGACCTGCATATTTATCCCACCACTGCCCACTATTCCCAAAGAGCTACACCAGGTGCTTGGACAAGGACACACATCCACATCATCTCCGTTAGAGTTCTCCAGGAACACAGAGCCAAAAGGATGTGCACAGATACAGAGAGATTTATTTTGAGCCATTGGCTCCTGAGATTGTAGGGGCTGGCAAGTTCAACTCGAACAGGGCAAGCCTACAGGCTTAAGAGGCAAGGAAGAATTGATGTTGCAGTCAAGTCCAAAGAGTCTGGAGCACAATTCCTGCTGCTCTGGAGGACTTCAGTCTTTTTTCTCTGAAGGCCTTCAACTGATTAAATAAGGCTCACTCCCGTTATGACGGGTAATCTATTTTTCTCAAAGGCTACTTATTTAAACATGTATTCACATCTAAAAGCAACATCTAGACTAGTATTTGAGCAAACATCTGAGCACTGTAGCCTCTGACATACATATAAAACTAACCACCACGACATCCAAACACAATCATTATTTTTTAGGCATAGGATAAACTGCATGAAGATTTTTTTAAATCTCTAGCTCTGCAAACATAGAATTCTGCTAAGGAAGCACCCAATCTGTGTTTCTGAACACAGAATGCTAAATGAAACATGTAACTCTTTCTTTGAAGCACCTACCTGCATTTGGGTTATTTCATTTTTAGAGCTTCCCCAAAAATAATAGTGTATCTTTACCTGACATGTACAAACCTCAAATTATCAAAATGATTAGGTCTCCAATAGAGCCATGTTTTTCTCAAAGATAAAATCCAGACTTTCTCATAGAAGGCAAAAGATGCTCCTAGTTCTGAAAATTTTATCTTCCCGAGTTCAAAGAATGTGAAGGTTTGGTCTCCTCCTGGCACCTGTTAGACCCTGGAACAGCTGATGACCAATCTACTCCATTAGCTGAAATGCAATCAGCATCCACTGCGATGAGGACTGAAAATAAGTGCTGTGCTCTGGGATGTACACTGTCACATTTCCTACTTTATAGAAAACAGTTATCCACCTGTCCCTAGCCAGGAAGGAACTGAATATCCCTTTGTTAGGAAAAGCCATAATTAAGGATCACGCCTTTAAGTGAAAAGCAAGATTGAGTTTCCAAGTAAACCTATAAAAGTCCCTACAAATATTTTTATGTTCACCAAAACAAAACACTAAAGCCAATACACTAAAGCATTATAATAACATTTCATTCATCTTCAGTTCATCATAATGTGCTCTATATATTTAGCCTCCATTTACCATTCCTTGGACACTTTTTTAGGATCTCTCTCCCCTAAAGTTTCAACATGAAGCTTGTAAATTATTTTTATCTTTGCATATTGTGGCAATTCCCTCTCCAGGTCTGTTTTTTTTCTCTCTGGGTATTCACTGCCCTCCTGATATTAGCCCTTGGAATTGTTGACTCCCCAGAGACACAGCACCCAAAACTGTGCCATCATCCCTTCTTACACTTGTTCTGATTTTCCGCCCCCCAACCCACCACCACTCATTGTGATGGCTGAAGAAGTGTAGTTCTCAGGCCTTGTGTACTCCAGCTTCCCTCATCTTCCAAAGCTTCTTTGCAAAAACCTCCCATTTGGTTATACTGTCTGCTTTGCTGCTATTTTCTAGTCCTAACTCCCTAGATTTCCTTATTATGCATAATCCCCAAAATGACCAGGTTATATCCACCAGACTGAGATCTGTAAGAAACAGAGCCATGTGTACTGGAATTTCAGGCAGGTAGAACTCAAGTTCAGGGAGGGGAAAAACTATATTCTTCCTGAAATGTGTCACTTTTGAAAAGCACCCTCTGTAAAATGGTGGGTATGTCCATCTCCTCTTTTCTCCTTCCTCTTTCCTCTTGGGAAATATGTAGCCTCAGAGGAAACAAAAGGAGAATGAGCTCTGGTGTTGTTTTCTGGAATAAAATAAAGTGAAATAGCAGGATGGGAATAGAAATCATCCCAGGCTCTGAAAACAGAAACATTACCACCAGCATTTCAAGCAAGCTTATTAAAAAGTCATTTACTTCCAATTACAGAAATCAATCACGTTTGACTGTAACGGAATATGGAAGACCCCATTACTAACTAAAGTAGTGGTGAATTTGAGGGTAAATAACTGATCGGAAGGCAGAAGGTTTAGTAAATATAAACTAAATTTGTAAAAAGTTGGAGTCAGTGAGTGCTGAAAGGTCACAGCTCTGCATTGTGAAACAATGCAGGTCACAGATCTTGACAATTGCAAGGACACATGACTGTCCCCCCTTCCTCCCCACCATAGGGGAGAGAGGCACTTCAGCAAAGTCTGCTGGACCCACAGTAACTTGTTAATTTAGGCCTGAAAGATGCTTTTCTGAAAGAGAACAGGGGAAAATCTAGATGTCCTAGCATATTGAATATAATCAAGGCCTTAGAAACAATTGCAATAGATTGACTTGCTTCAGTCCTCCATGCAGTGTTATTTGTAATCAGAGCCACCCACCTTATAACCATTACTCTTTATTACTACCACCACGTTTACAACCACCAATCATTGTGCACCTACAATGTGCCAGGCACCGTGCTGGGGGCTTTATGTACATTTGGTCTCATTCTTGCAGCAACCCTGCCAGGTTGGTGTTACCACCCTATTTTAATAAAGACACTGAGGCTCAAAGGGATTAAGTAGCCTCGGGTCACTGGTAGGAAGTGGCAGTACTAGCCTACCTGCTCCCAAAGCCCATGCTTTTTCCATTATTGTAAGCCCGGGATTCCCTCTGCAACTTCTCCTGCCGTTTTCTACTCCCCGTCCTCTGACGGGCCTTCACTGCTGTTCAGTTGCCTCTGAAGGCCAGCCACCTTTCTCTGGCTCCCCACACCACCACGGTTTCCCAGTGCGCCTGTTGGGCCCAGCCCCTGTTGGCTCCTTTGAATGATTTTCCTGGATGCACTAATATATCCACCCCCATGCCACTCCCACATAGGTGAGTGCAGAGACAGAGCACAGGGAGCCTCTCAGACTCAATGGTGGGCCTGGTCCATTGCACCGGTAAGACGCAACATGTATACGCAGCATCTAAAAATGACTTTTGAACCTGGAAACTGAAACCTTTTCCATTCAGTCTTGTCTTTTATTCACAAACTCACTGACACATTTCTCCTAATCTCCAGTCTCTTCAGATGGAGAACAATTCCCACATCACGAAGCACCGACTCTGTGTTAGGCAATTATTTTACAGGCCAGCTGGAAGTTTGGCCAGCAGTGAGCCTTAATTGGGGCTTGTTTTTTCCCACTGACTTTTTTTTTAAGCACTAACTGATTTAAAATTAAATGAGTAGAATCAAGTTTTATTTTGGAGTGAAAGAGTTGATTATTTATATCAAAGAACCATGTAAAACTTACTGTTTTCATGTTGGAATCCAAGTTTTTAAAACTATATACCCTGCAAAATCAAACATCTCAGTGCTTGGGGTTGATTTCATGTCCCTTCAGTGAACCTGTCCTCCACCTCCCAGTTAGTGAGGGGTCCTACAAACTAGCCTCCAGTACAGGTAGGAGCATGTTGGGAACAGATGGAATATGCCTGTCCCACCCGCCCTGGAGCAGAGGAGCTTCGAATGCCCCCAGGTACTCCTGAGCGTGTACCCTGGGCTACTTCTGGGGATATAAGGATGGAAATCAGAGGCAGTGGCTGCCCATGACCTGCCCTCACCCCAGACAGCATTTCTGGCAACCAGAACCACCTCTTCAAACAGAAAGAACAATTGCAGACTACAGCTACTCCTCCAGGGAAGGCCTTGGAAGCTGGTTATATGCCCCCTTGCTGAGATAAGAACTTTCAAGCATGTAAAGTAACATCTTTTGAATAGACGCCAACACAATCTTGAACCCTCGGCTCCCTGAAATGTTTAGTGTTTAACAATTCATGCTGGTTGCTGAGCTGAAAATTTTCCTAATGCTTACCTACTTGCATCTCCACGTTTGTTTGACCTTTTAACAAATGTGCTTACTTAATTCTCTGAATCTGTTTATGGAATATTATCACATACTGAAATAGTGATATCAGTAAGCTTCTTAGCTTAATTACACATATACAATAGCCAAATGCTCAAGCTTCAGACAGAACATGCTAATCTTGTGTGATTATTTTGATTACTTGGGTAACCCAAATGAATATCCCATAGCAGAAGAAATTGGGTCTCCCAGACATGGTGTAATCTGGTCATTTTTTATAAATGAGAGCATTCCCCCAAAATGTGATCATCGTGTACTGTCGTAATGATAAGAAAGGAGCTGTCTTGAAAAGCCCAGACTACTGTCTGGTGTTTTCATCACAGCTGAAATGCTCATTAATTACCAGGCACATCCTCCTCCACAAGATAGGGCCAAGGTGATGGAGAGCCCTTGAGAAAATTCAGGACATCAAGACAAGTTCTGGTGATGTTTTTCTAGAAAGTATTGATATCTTTTATAATGAGCTGCTCTTCCCCATCTCTGTGACTTGATTATGTTATCAAATATGATGTTTAGCATACTAAATAGAAGAAGAATCTTGGATTCTGGAGAAACGAAATGTCAGTTTGGAATAAGGCAGCTTAAAAACATTTGCCCAGCATTTACACCACTCCTGGTCTCCCATCGAATATTCCACCGCTGAACCTTTCCCTTTGAGGAATCCAGGGAAAGACCCGTTGCCCTGTCCCTAAGAAGGGAAGGAGACTTCTCAGAGGTGCCCCCACCTCCAACCCCCACGCCAGTGGAAATCTCTTGCTGTCTTGGGCTGTCTTGGACTCTCTGTCTTCCACCTTCACTTCTTCTTTGCCAGGCTGCTGGCGAGTAACACAGCTCTGCCGAATAATCTGATGCTGAAACACTCCTTATTTCCCCTATCCCTGTTGCTGAGACTTAGGTTATGAATATTTTCAGTCAGCACACATGGCAGATGATGTCACATGTGTGGCAGGTGCCCAAGCAGAATTTCCAGCATGCTATAGTAACATCACATTTCCCTATCAAGGAAGTGCAGTGGATATTTAATTTCTTTTTATAAATAGATACAAATATAACTTTTATATGAATTGTAAATCATGTGCCTTTATTAAAGTACATTTTCTCTTTTTTTTATCTTGCTTGCTTCATCCTCTTCCACTCAATTCATTCTCCACCCCACTTCCACCCTTAGTAACTTGTCATAACATTTAGATATTAATTCACATAAGCCCCATGGTCACATGATCATATATATACATATATATGCACAAGGGCACATGTGTATGCATAAACACACACACACAAACATGGTTATTATGTAAGGCTCTTGCCACTGTTCCATCAAACACAGGACTATTTATACCCCATTTTTTTCTGATTCCTTTTCTCTTCTTTCTTGGTTTCTGTTGAATTGTTAAAATGTTGGCATTCCCTCCCCACAACACCCATCCCTTGCCATTTTTCTGATTTGGCTGCTATTGTACATATTTTTATTCTTCTAGGGTTAAAAAGTAACTATAACAATGTCTGTAGCTGTTCCAAATAATATCGTCCTCCCAACCACATCCAGGGTCACAGCTCATTTTAACTCCACACTGAACATCCCACCACTTCATCTTCACTTTGTTATTATTGCCTAAGATTTTAGTTTTCAGATACACACATACACACAGAGGTTTTTAATGGTCAAATAATTAAATATTTTTACTTAAATATTTTATTAACGTGTTATGCTATTCTTTCTTTTTTTCATTTTTTTAATCATACTTGAAGTTCTGGGGTACATGTGCAGATCTTGCAGTATTGTTACATAGGTATACACATGCCATGATGGTTTGCTGCCTCCATCCCCTGTCACCTACATTAGGTATTTCTCCTAATGTTAAACCTCCCCACTCCCTGCTATCACTCCCCTACTCCCCACCCCCAAGAGACCCCAGTGTGTGATGTTCCCCTCCCTGTGTCCATGTGTTTTCATTGTTCAACACCCACTTATGAGTGAGAACATGCAGTGTTTGGTTTTCTGTTCTTGTGTCAGTTTGCTGAGAATGATGGTTTCCAGATTCATCCATGTCCCTGCAAAGGACATGAACTCATTGTTTTTTATGGCTGCATGGT
>CAUYQU010045512.1:0-30350 GCA_963574635.1 Cheracebus regulus | reverse complement strand
GGTGTTGAACAATGAGAACACATGGACACAGGGAGGGGAGCACTATACGCTGGGGTATGTTGGGGGGAAATAGGGGAGGGACAGTGCGGGGTGGGGAGTTGCGGGGAGATAGCATGGGGAGAAATGCCAGATATAGGTGAAGGGGAGGAAGGCAACAAATTACACTGCCACGTGTGTACCTATGCAACAATATTGTATGTTCTTCACATGTACTCCAAAACCTAAAATGCAATAAATAAATAAATAAATAAAAATAAATAAAGTAATAAAAATGCCAGGGAGACACTCAAAAAAAAAAAAAAAACGATAAATAGCTGGGACCTAATTAAACTAAAGAACTTTAGCACAACAAAAAGAACAGTCAGCAGAGTAAACAGACAACCACAGAGTGGGAGAATATCTTCACAATCTATGCATTTGACAAGGACTAATATCCAGAATGTACAATGAACTCAAACAATAAGAAAAAAAATCCCAAAAATGGACTAAGGACATGAATAGACAAGTCTCAAAAGAAGATATACAAATGGCCAACAAACATGAAAAAATGCTCAACATCACTAATGGTCCGGGAAATGCCAGTCAAAACCATCATGCAACACCACCTTACTCCTGCAAGACTGGCCATAAGAAAAAAATTAAAATGATAGATGTTGGCGTGGATGCAGTGACCAGTGAACACTTCTACACTGCTGATGGGAATGTAAACTAGTACAGCCACTATGGAAAACAGTGTGGAGATTCCTTAGAGAACTAAAAGTACGACTACCATTTGATCTGGGAATCCCACTTCTGGATATCTGCCCAGAGGAAAAGAAGTCATTATATGAAAAAGATACTGGCACACACGTTTATAGCAGCACAATTCACAATTGCAAAATCGTGGAACCAACCCAGATGCCCAACAATCAATGAGTGGATAAAGAAACTATGGTATATACATATGACGAAATACTACTCAGTCATAAAAAGGGATAAATTAGTAGCATTTTCAGTGACCTGGATGAGATTGGAGACTATTATTCTAACTGAAGTAACTCAGGAATGGAGAACCAAACATCATATGTTCTCACCGATGTGTAGGAGCTAAGCTATGAGGACACAAAGGCATAGGAATGATACAATGGATTTTGGGGACTTGGGGAAGAGTGGGAGGGGATAAAAGATTCTACAGTCTTTTATCTGTAAGGGATAAAAGACTACAAATAGGGTACAGTGCACACTGCTCAGGTGATGGGTACACCAAAATCTCACAAATCACCACTGAAGAACTTACTCACGTAACCAAGTACCACCTGTACTCCAATAACTTATGGAAAAATAAAATAATAGATTATATTAAAAAATAGAATACAGGGCACAGAATTGCATCCCACTTTCAGCCACAGTTGCCACTTGGCGCCCTGCATTGAGCCATTATGCAGATTGTCGTATTTGTTTGAATAGTGACCTCACGAGGTGGGATTTCTTTCCTCCAATTTCACAGACAAAGAAATGGATTTGCAGACTGTAGAATCTAAATTACTTGCCTTCTGTCACTCAACCAGCAGGTGGCTGAGCTGGGTCCCACACCCAGCTTCTTTAACTCCCAAGTCTGTGTTCTTCCATCAGGTAGTGTTGTTTTTCTTCTTGGCTGGGCATTTCTCTATGCTGTTTCAGCAGATCTGGAGAGGAGGTCATCAGAACTCTATAGAGCCTCTTGCCTGGTTTTTTGGTTGCCATTTTTCAGTACAACCTTCAGGAGCTAGGCCTGCACCTACTGGCCTGTCCCACCATACTTTTTAATGTTGACTGCTTCACTGTCAATTTCAGACTCTCTTTCTCAGGCCCTGTGAGGTTTACCAAGCACTTACAGTCTTATGGTGCTCCCCACTCCCCAGGCCACGCAGCCATGGGGTGCTCTGAACAGAGCCGCCTTGTTCTTCCATGGGGCAGGTAGGAGGAGCATGCAATTACGCAGCGCAGGAAAAAGCAGCTACCACCAGAGGGCACTGTGCCCCTTACATGGTTGGTACCTAGAGGACAAATGGCCCCATCCACTTTCCTAGCAGAGGAAGGTGATTCTCTGAGATTTACATTCTCTTTTGGCCCAGACATTGCCTTATGAGGATGAATCACAGTGACCGCTGCCTGTTATAGAATCCTTATGTGCTCTGCTGGCATATTGCAGTTGAAAGAAAACGAGCCACTTGAAGGCATTTCCCCTTCCATCTAACAGTGATGAATGAGGATCGCTGGGGCTGCCTTTTCCCAAAGCACAAATGAATTCAGTTGCTCTCTTTAGAGCCCACCGTTCAATTGATTCCGACACTAAAATATAGTAAGTAGTGTCAGAGAAAGGTCAGCAGATTGCTTGGAATTGCAGACAAAATCTTATGCCTCCTGGCCCTGGTTGATTTTAGTTAAATACAGTGTTCATGTGCCAGTCAGCAGCTCAATCAACTAGAGGGGAGCTGTGGCTCGGGATGGAGAACGCCAAGGATTTCATTATGTAATGGAAACTGCTTTTATCCGTAGTATCAAGTGGCCCAACTGTAACTGGCTTTAAATTCTTCTGACCTAGTAGACCCTCTGATGGTGAAAAATATAAAGTGATGTCAACATTCCAGAAGGGAAAACATGAGATGGATATTAGGCCCGTTCTTTTATAGTTTGGTCCATTGGTTTTCATATGCTGTGCATGGGCAGCTGCCTTAAGAAAGCGAATGCTGCGGTAGAAGCAGCAGGACCCAGCGTGACTGCAGCTGGGTGAAGACGCGTCACTGTCCATCCATGACAGGAGGCCATGCCGCCCGGTAGCACTCCACAGATCCTGCTCTTTGACCCATGCTGTGCTCTGGTCTGCCAGTGGGGAATGGCTCTGATCAGGGCCCCCTTGCCATGCGGATTTGTTCCCTCCTTTCCTGTGAAAGTCTGTCTTCCTTTCAGGCCTCAGTTTCCCCAGCTATAAAAGGCTAGGACTAAGCTGGATGGAATCTGTGGCTGAGCCCCTCCATTGCAGGCTGCTCCCAAGCTCCTGGGCTGGTTCTCACATATTTGCCTAATAAATACCCACTTCCATGACTCACCTGGGTTCCAGCCAAGCTGCTACCTGGCAGCATGGAATGACGCTTCCTCATAGAAATCTGCATTTTAATAGGAGATTGGGATTTTTAAAAATTACAAAATCAGCACATTCTAATAAAAAAAATGCAGGTATACTACTTTACCACCCATCTTGCTATTAATTAGATTCTCTGGGGATAATCTCTATCTTTCTAGAACTTTTTCTATGCATAGAAACTTACATACATGTATTATATATTGGTACATACTCTTATTTTTTAAACAAAGTTGTCTATTTACTAACAATATGATGATACCATAGAGGTCCCCTTCCAAGTAAGAACAGTTTCCTCATTCATTTTGACTGTGGTACAGAGTTCCCTAGCATGGCCGTATCTTAATTAATTGTCCGATTTTTATTGGTTGGCTTTTAGGAGGTCTCCAATGTTTTGCATTTACAGTCAAGTTGTGTGAACAACCTCTCCAAATATCCTGGAGTGCATGGAGTTGCTGGATGGAAAGGCATGTGCATTTAACTATCGTGAGGTTACCAAACAGTTTCAGTTTCAGTTTATTTCCTTTTTTTGTTTTTTTTTTCTTTAAAGACAAAGTCTCACTCTGTCACCCAGGCTGGAGTGCAGTGACATGATCTCGGCTCGCTGCAACCTCCATCTCTCAAGTTCAAGTGATTCTCCTTCCTCAGCCTCCTGAGTGGCTGGGATTACAGGTACCCACCACCACACCCAACTAATTTTTGTATTTTTAGTAGAGACCGGGTTTCGCCATGTTGGTCAGCTGGTGTCGAACTCCTGACCTCATGATCCACCTGCCTCAGCCTCCTAAAGTACTGGGATTACAGGCGTGAGCCACTGCGCCCAGCCTACTCTCTTTCTTAGTGGAGAATTTCCTCCTCGAAGTTCTGGTCATCCCTGGCTGTTTATTCATATGCAAGAGGAAGGTCCTAAAAGGCTGAATGGACCTCCATGCTTACAAGTTGTCTCTGTTGACTGGTGGGCTTCACCCCAGGTGATCAAGCCAGAGCTCTTCAATTTCTTTAGGGAAGAATGCTCCAGCGTCCTACCTGGGAGACACAGTCCAGCTGCAACTTTTCGAAGGCAGAGTGAGGGGTAGGAGCTGGGGGTCACAGGATCGAGATGCAAACTTCCATTGAACCCCCTATGTTGAATCCTGCACCTCAACTCTGCCTTCTGAAGTCCAGTGCTCTCCATTTTAATACCTTTAGAGAACGCACTTCCTAGCTGTATAGAGGCTAGCTGCACCAGTATCAGCTTCCCGCCAATCCCACTTACCGCTGCTCCGCCTCCTGCCCCTCACATCCTAGGGCCTTCTGGTGCTGTAGCTCTCAGGGCTTTCTGCGGGGCACTTTGGCTGTGTCTCCCCGGTGCTGCTCTCCATAGGCATGTGAGGCTGCAGCTGCCTTTGCTCTGGGTCAGTTTCCCCTCCTCCATTCACTTTCTATGTCCAGGGGAAAAAAAAAGAAAGAAAGAAATCCTGATTTTTAAAGGTTGCCAACTAATTCAAATTTTAGTATGTTCTTTGGCACAAATGTAGAACAAAAAATGTGTCCGCAGGTCACAAGCAGACCCCTGGCCAGTTGTTAGCCCAGGACAAGGCACTGATTCTTGAAGTCTGGGACATTTCCACCCAATCTCACCCATCATAAGAATGACTGAAGATGTCAATAAAGATACAGATTTTTAGACTCCACCACAGACCCACCTAAACCAGAAGCTCTGTGAGTAGGGCCCAGGAATCTGCATGTTTAACAAGTTGTCCTGGATGGCTTTGATGTGAGTGGCCTGTAATTCCAGCTACTCAGGGGGCTGAGGCAGGAGAATCACTTGAAACCGGGAGGTAGAGGTTGCAGTGAGCCAAGATCCTGCCACTGCACTCCAGCCTGGGAGACAGAGCAAGACTCGGTCTCAGAAAAAAAAAAAAGAACAAAACAAATAAATAAAAGAAGGGAACCTCGAGGAGATGTGACTGTAGAAATCAGAAGACAATGCCGATAAAAGTCAACTTGTTGTTCTCAGAGACAGAACATAGTGCATCCAGAAACCAAGAGCAACATGTGAATGGAAAAGAAATGATTGGAAATAGAATGAGCTCTTGGAGAGGGAAAGTATAATAGCCATCAATGAAATCAGTGGAAATAAAGGGCCTGGAAATAGGAAGTAGAAAAATAATAAACCAAAAAAAATAAAAAGAAAAAAAGAAAACTCTGAAAGCATGGGAGTAAGAGAGGAAGAATCCAGGAGGAAAGAATTACAAGAAACAAGAAGAGACAAAATAGAGGGAGGAGGCTATCCAAGATAACTCAAGAGGAGCGTAAACCACTGTGATAGCCCAGCTGGCACAAAGGATGAGGTAATAGTATCACTGGTCACAAAATCAAATGCTCATTTACTGCTGACTACATGCCAAGCACTGTTCTAAGGGCTTTGATGTATTATCCCATTAATCTGCACAACCGCTTTACACAAAAGGCACTTATCTTCTTTTATGGAGGCATGGTGAGGTTAAGTTATATGTCCAAGGTCACACAGCCAGAAGTGACATTGTCAGGTTTTAGACCCCAGTAGTCTGATACCTCTCTTTGTCACCATATAATGTCAGAACACCATGCACAGATAGACAATCCTAAGGTCTGCGGAGAGTAAAACAGGACACACGTAAAGGAATATGAATCAGATGGTATCTATATTTCTCTATGGCAATCCTGGAAACTGAAAGACAAGAGATGATTTCAAAATTCTACAGAACGATCACTTTCAATGCAGAAATATACCAGCCAAATTCCCAATCAAGTGTGGGAGTAGAATAAAGACATTTCAAACATGTGAGGCCTTGAAAATTTTACCTCCCAACTAGCTGTTTTAGGAAGTCACCAGAAATATGTTCCAGCAAATTGACATCTGAGAAAAACATGGAATCCAGAGCACAGCGACCCAGCTCAGCAGAAAGGTGTAGGGAAGCCCTAGGGTGACAGCTGGAGGCCCCAGAGCTGGAGAGCCTTGCGTGACGTCTCACCCAGAAGAGGGCATGGCTGTGTTGGGAAGGTTGGGTGCAATGAGAGCTAAAGAAAATTCCACCTCTGTGAATGCAGAGAGTAAAAAGGTAATATTTAGAATAACTAATTTAGGAGCAGCATAAGCATCATCTTTAGCTATAGTGAAGAAAATACTAGAAAAAATAAGAAGTCTTGAAAGTGGTAGTTACTGAGAATGGCAATGGTGTTTGAGAGGGATGGGTCAAGGACCGCTGATGGTATAAGCCTCTGATTATTAAGCTATATTCATGCATTGCATTAAGTTGATTAAGAAAAATATAGTGGCTTTCTTCTAAAACACCCATTTCTGGATTTTTTGGAAAAACTGGAAAGTCTGGCAGCTCAGAGCTGCCATCTTGCACAGTAGCATTGAAAGCAGCTCCACAGCTTCTCATTCTTTTGGGTGGGACCTGGCTTACCAAGTTTGCCACTGCCCCAAACAGGCCAACTTCCCTCATTTCCTTTACCTTTGTTTGTAATAGGCATTTGAGTGTGTGAGCTGCAATAGAATGAATCACCTCTGCATCCTTCTCACTTGCTAACCTACCTAAGAGTGGGTGTGTGTAGAAAAGTCCATTTGCTGTAGGAACAAGCTCTTAGGTGCCAAAGTTGATGTTGACATCAACAATTCTCTCTTACTGGGGTCTCATTTAATATCTCAGAGCAGCTTTTTGCTAAATCACACAGTCTTTAGAAAGCCCCAAGTACTGGATTATGTAAATGGGATTAACACTGATTTAGTGAAATCCTACTTTGAGAGGCTCAACTTGCAGGCAAATGCACTTAAGCCTGATACTCTTGGTGGGGGTTGTCTCCATTGAGCAGATGGTGTATGGTGCCTCTGTTCTGCTTCCAGGAGCTCTCCCTAGAACAAACCCACCAGGGTGGGGAGGACAAACTCATCTAATCAGAGCGTTGTCAGTGGGAATTATGAAAAGTGCGTTTCATACCCCCAGGAGCCGACACTCTGATTTGAGTAAAGTGCTACAGAGACCTTTGATCTCTTGGCATGTTGTTTAAAGAGTGATTGTCATTCTCATAAGAGGAACAAGAGCTCACAGAGCCTTAGATCAGGGTGGTCCTGGCATTCAGTAAGAGCAGTAGGGATTCCTTCTTGTTGAGAGAGAGCAAGAAAGAGAGAGGGAGAATGCACATGTGCATAAAGCTGGAGCTGTAGAGAAGCCAGCTGGATGTCTCTGAGTCTCTGTCTTGAGATGGGAGCATGTTAGGAGCCGGTACATTTGTTTTTCTTCCTTTCAGATCTTTTGTCAAGAATACACCAGAAAAATCTCAGACAAGAAGTGACTTTGATTGGCTTTTAGAAAGTGTGTACCCTTCCTTTAATAATCTTATTGCAACCAACCACCTCACCTGGACATACTTTTCATCTTAGAAAGTATCAAGTGCAGGGGCCACTGTGGAAAGAGCCCTAAAGGCTGGTGATTGGAATCCACAGCCTCAGGCATCCCAATAGTGAGTTAGTGATAGGAAAAGATTTGAGTGCATGTCCCTCTGGGTCCCTATTGTGAATGCATTTTGTTCATATCATGCATTTGTGGCACATTTCCTGGCAAAGCTGGAGCTCAAGAAACCCTAACACATGATAAAGCACAGCCAAAGAGTTTGCTCAATTCAATATACTGCAAATGAATTTTTATGCAATTATAAGTTGTGTCACTGGTCCAGTGTTTAAGTTAATGGCTAATCATATCCATTTCGGAAATTTTCTAGTCCCTAAGCAAGAGGGTTTCCCACTTTTGAGCCACATCCCTCCAGGGTTGCAGGTATGGTTCTTCCCAAAATTCAGCTTCCCCTGTGATGTGTTTTGGAGCTGCTGACTGCTGTCCTTCATCAGACCTCAAACATCCCAAGTCTTCTGAAAGAAGCCAGGCTGGGAGGCAAGACTGAGGGATGATATTGTGATTTACTAAAATTAGTTCAGTTCTGTTCTGAAGCACTGACAGTGAATCTGTGTGTGGATGAAATAAATACATGGGTAAGAGATTCATCTAACATGTCAAGTCCTGGGTAAAGAAGTATGCGTCAAGGAAGGCGATAGTGGTGCTTAAAAGCTGGGAAGGGTTCATACCACGAAGTTCCTTTTCCTGTTGGGTTTGTTTTCTTTACAAATTGATCCTGAGTGTGGAATGTTTCTAAGGCACTGATGACCTCAGAGGCTGCGGGATTGGGGAAGTGCATCTCACCTGAGAACTGCCATCCTATCATTCAGGGTTTTGCTCTGCGTTTCTCATGGGACACCTGCATCAGTGTTACATGCAGGACTTGTTCTGCATTGGAATTCTGGTGTGCCCTGCCAATTTCCAGACCTAATGAAGGAGACTTGCTATAGTTAGAGCAAACTCCCCAGGTGATTCTCAAACACAGGGACGTTTGGGACTCTGGATATTCCCTAAGGTGTCACATCCTGTGATCCTGTATATTGTGGATGCAAGAAGTGACAGCAAGTCTGAGCTGTTCAGGAGCTTCTAGTCTGGTCAACAGAGCAACGGGGTCAGCGTGTCATCAAATGCTAAATTATCTGAATCCTCAAGCCTAACCACATGCATTCACTTCTAGTGCGTGCTCATGTTACAACTTCACCTCGAGTGACATCAGATGAGTTATTTAATCTATTTCAAACCTAGTTTTGTTTTTCTCATTAAAGAAAGCACTAGTGGAAAAAGTTGAATTTTAATCTTACCTTGATTTAGTATGAAGGCCAAGGACAAGAGGGTCTCTTTTAAAGATGAACATTTTGCTGAAGTGTAGATCATTTAAACTCCTTAATACGCAAATGCACTGTAACCTTTTCAGAAGGGAAACTCAAGTACAAGCTAAGACCTAATTGGGAAAATAGACAAGATCTAAAGTTAATGGAAATGAAAAAATAAAAATGTCAGAACGGTGAGAACAACTCAGAATTCTACAGCTTCTCTTCTCTGCACCCCACTCACGTGTCTCCCTTTTATCAGCCTCTAATTCTTCTCTGAACCACTGGGATTTTGAGGCTAAAAATTTTGGAAGCAGAAAAAAAGAAAGATGAAAAGAGACAAGGTGAAAGGTTTAGTAGGGAGAAAAAGGAGTGGGTGCTTGTGTGGGGCACAGTTCTTATTCCTTCAAAAAAGTGCATGGGGTTACATTGCTAAAAGGATGGAAGGCTCGTTGTCCTCATGATGTCCCCGCCCCCAACATCTCTGGAGCACTGATGATGTAATTCTTCCCAATTTGTCTTCAGTTTCTTACTTGTCTCATAAACATAAGGCTGCTTTGCTTTAGAACAAAATTGTATGAATGGAAATCTTTTGCTAAGGGTGAGAGAAAATCCCCTTTCATGGAGTCTAAGCTCCTAAGCCATCTTTCACACATTCAGTTACCCACCGAAGAACCCATGGAGGCTGTGGGTTCCTAAGCAGATCTCTGTGTTTTTGCTTGATGGGCTCTTGCCTTTCCATTTTATTCACATATTCTTTGCCCTAAAGAATATCAAATACCTGAAAATTAGCCATGAATGCAGTAAATACCAGAATCACGTAAGAGATGTTTGTATGATGAATGGAGGGATTTACAAAACATCAGGAAAAGAAAAGATGAAGGTTGGCCAAGGTCACTCAGAAAAGTAAATATAATTTGCCTGTTGGCTTTTTTTTTTTTTTTAAAAAAAGGTTATTTGGCAGAAGTTGTAGGAATATATTCATAATTGGTAGTTACAACAAGCTTAAGACACAGTGATTTTTAATAATACGTCTATACAACTAAAACTATTTTCTATAACAAATGAACTCAAGTCATAATTGCTATTGCTGAAATTTGTCATAACGATTTTATAAAGTACATAAAGTACATTATTAACCTTTGCAACAGCCTGGGAGGTGACGATTATTCTAACCATTTTTACAGGTGAGGAAATGAGTTGTTGAGAAGTCATATGACTTGCTTTAAGTTACCCAGCTAGTTAGTTGTAGAATTAAGCTTGTTATGCCTATCTTAAGACTTTTCCTGTCATATCCATCACCTTTGTAGAAAGAAAATCACTAAAAACAGTAGAGACATTCTTTATTTTTTATCAAGTTATTATGGTTTAAACAATTGGCTTGGGAAAACTTTAAAAAGCAGTAATGCATAATTCTTTTTTTTTTTTTTTTTACCATGTTTTATTGATTTTTATCGTAATATCTGTTGACCAATTTTGAGAAAACCCAATGAAAATCCAGGTCAGAAGAAAGACCTATATCTTTTAAAATATTAATTCACGGAGATCTCCACTTAATTGAGGGAAAACACATAATGAAGTGTGCCCAATCTTTTTTGTTCCCATGATAAGTTATTATGATTTCTTAAAATAGAAGATAAATGTCTCCTAAATTAATCACGTAGATAATGATGTGTGTAATAGGGTGCCATCAGGGACCCAGGACAAGAATAAACAGTTTGATTTCCCAAGAAGAAAAGCATTATTGTCTACGTCTAATTCGGTTGGTTAAGAGAGGCATTTCCAAGTTAACAGTCTTGAATCCTAAATTAAGATTCAATATGGCAGCCACTTTGTCCACGCTAAGGATGAGCAGTGGGTCCTGGCAAGGATTAGCCCCATGGTTCGGGGACACCGAGGCCAAACACACAGGCTCCCTCTCCAAGTACCGTCTGCTTCCTGCACGTGTGGCTCAAGTCTGCTGTCTGTAAGTACAACACTTTTCAAAGGAGGAAGCCCCTTGTTTTTTCTCCCAAGCTCACTTGTTTTTTGTTTTATGCTTTACCCACGGCCACAGAAACTTGCAGGGCCTGGTTGCACCAGGCCCCCTTCATCCTCTTGTCTCCAGTCACCAGCACGGTGCTTTGCATGAGGTTGGTGCTCAGCATGAGGCTGATACTCAAGTGATGTCCAACACCTGCTCATCAGTGAGCACACGCCTGCTGCCTTCTTTCTCTCATCCTTCCAGTCCCATGTGTCCCTCACGGACTTGTGGAGCTGCCGGTTCTCCCCGACTTTAGATCCTATACCATTTGTCCCCTCCCTTCCTTCTGACTTCAGGCTGTGTCCCCTCTCACTTGAAGTCATCCAGTCCATGGCACTTTTGAGCACCTACTGTTTACCAGGAAGCTTCTAGACACTAAAGATATTCAAACAAATATGAATCATGGAGCTCACAGCCTGGTGGATTTGTTTTTCTTTTTTGCTTTTATAGATGTGAAATTTGTGAAAACAAAAGTGATGCATGCTCATTGTTTTAGAAATCCCTTTCTAAAAGTGTATGAAATTAAAATGTGATAGACTTCTATATTCTTCTAGATATTTCTCTAAGTATATGTGTATATGTAAACACACTATACACTATTTTGACATTTAACAACTTGCTCTTTAAATCTTAGATGTCTTTTCATGTCGATATGTATAGATTCATCTATTTTACTTTTACTGTGCAACATTTCAGTGCACTAGTTACTTAAAAATTAATATGTGCATGGAATAATTCATTAAAATGCATTATTTATTCATTCAACACATACTTATTGAATACCTCCACCATGCCAGGCATGGTTCTTGGTGCTGGAAATAAAATAATGAACGAGACAAAGTCCTTGTCTTTGTGGCACTGACATTCTAGAAGAGACAAACAATCCAAACCACTAAGTACATAGTTTGTCAGGTGGAGAATGATTAATGTACGGGAAATGGGAAGGAGAGCCTGTAGTAGTTAATATTTTTATAGTGTGGTCAGAGAGGACCCCTCTAGAGTTGGCACATTTGAGCAGAGATATCAAGGAAGTGAAGAGGTAAGCGGACTAATCAGGGAAGGTTTGTCTAGGCAGAAAAGTGATGTGTGGGCAAATGACTAACAACCAGCTCTCTGGAAAAGTAAGCCTTATTTGCAACATTTGTTGATTTCCATGGTATAAACATTCCCACCGAGGCTGACTTCTAGCCACCAACATGAGGTCACTGAATGTGCAGTAGGAAAGAGATGCTTATCATCTCTGAGTGAGATGGAGCAGGTGCAAGCTGGCTCCAGCACACACTGAGGCAGAGGGCACACTTGGTGTGGTGCAGGGACAACCAGAAGGACCATATATGGCCGGAGTGACTGAGCAAGGGGGAGAGAAGAGGAGGAATTACAAAAGGCAACCCCAGGCTAGGTGAAAGAAGCCAGTCACGAAAGACCAAATGCTGTATGATTCCACTTATATGAGGTACCTAGAGAAGTTAGATTTGTAAAGACCAAAAGTAGAATGGTGGTTGTCAGGGGGTAGGGAAGGGTGAGAAAAAGAGTTATTTAATGAGTCCAGAGTTTCAGATTTGCAAGATGAAAAAGTTCTGGAGATCTTTTTCACAACAGCGTGAACATACTTAGCACTACTGAACTGTGCATTTAATAATGGTTGAGAAGGTAAATTTTATGTTATTTGTTTTTTAATCACAATTTTTTAAAAGGGCAGCCTGGGGCCAGGTCACAGAGGGCTCCGTAGGCCAGTGTAAAAAAAACTTTCTTTCTTTTTTTTTTTTTCCTCTCTGTAAAATGGAAAGACTTGGTAAGGTTTTGGGCAAAGAATGACTTGATCTGACTTACACATTTTTGAAGTATTGCAAAGAGACTGCAGGGGTCAAGGACAGATGCCAGGGAACTAGTAGGAAGCTCTTGCAATGACCCAGTGGCCTGGTGTGGGAGGTATGGCTCAGGTGTTACTGTGGAAAGGATCAGCAGTGATGGGATTGTGGATTAATTTTGGAGGAAGGTCTGGGTGATCTGCTGGTGGATTGGACATGGGGTGGGAGAGAACAAGAAGAGACAGAATGATCCAAGGCTTTTGATCCCAGCAGTGGGAAGGATGGCGCTGCCCTTTAACACGGCGGTGAACGTTGCAGGAGGAACGGATTTATGGGAAGAAATCAGGTGTTTGGTTTTGGACATTTTGAGTTCAAGATGCCCATTTTACATGCAAATTGAGAGGATGAATGGCAATTGGAAATGCAAGCCTGAAGTTCTGGGATGTCTGGGCTAGAATTATAGACGTGGGAGTCATTGGCACACAATGGACGTTCTCATCTAGGGAGTGAATACAGGTAGAGGAGAGATGTTTGAAGACTGAATGCTCCAAAGCTTAGAAGTTGAAAAAGAAAGAAGAACCAGCGGAGGAACCTAGAAAGGAGCAGCAGAGAGAAGGAGGAGAATGGAGGGGAGCCAGTGCAGCAGCAAGCAAGAGGAGAAAGCGGTTCCTGGAGGAGGAAGGATCAGCAGACACAAATGCTGCTGATGACTCAAGTAGGATGAGGGTTGAGATGAGATCATGGAGCTTAGCAGCTGAAAGGTCACTGGTGACCTTGAGAAAAGTCTGAAATGTGAAAGTCCAGTGAGGATGAATGCCAGAGGAAATGGGAAGTGGGGAATTGGGCAATTCAGATATCTCTGGCCATAAATTTTGTTGTAAAGCAACAACAGAGGATCAATGGCTGCAGGAGATGACAGGCTGAGGAGTTGGATGACTTACATTCTCTTATTATAATTGCACTATATATATGCAAACATGGAACGGGGTAGAAAATTCTCATGTTGATAGCTCAAATACAACTCTAAAAACAAATCAAATGATTAATTAGGTACAAACAAAATGACAGTACCAATAAAGCTCACATCACAACAGTATTAGGACAGATGATGTTGTTTTCCTGACACTGAATCATTGATGTTGGGTTTTCCAGTAGAAAGGTGCATTTTCATGTTTTCCATTTGCTTGTTGTCTAATTGATCTTTTAAATTTTTTTCCTCTGAGGCCAATGGGCCTTCCCTTCCCCCTTGCATATTGGAAATTACAGCATGTTTGAAGGCTGCTGGGAATGGTCCTGCAGCCAGAGGAGCAATGGATCATTATTTAACCAGCCCCATTCTAATCATGCGTCAGCAAGCATCCCCGTGAGACTCCACCTGGTCTCCTGCTTCTAAATTTTTCCTTTCTCAGCTGCTCTCCCTATTAGCCTACCAGATTTCCCTTCCTAGAGCCCAGCTCTGATTACGTTGCTGCTTTTTTTCGCTTAAAGGTAATCAGCAGCCTCTCTTCTGACCAAATCAAGTTTCATATCTCGGTTGGCATTCACGGTACTGCCCTCTCTGGTCCAAATCTGTCCCTCCATGGAATGGGGCAGCATTTGTGAATGTGTCCCCAACTGTCTTTTCATGTTTCAAAAACATGTATTTCTTTCCCCAAATCCCTGCCCTCCTTACACTCGAGGGCTCTCAGCTCCCCTGAATGTATGAAGGAAGTGTACCAAGGGTACCTGCCTGGGAAGTAAAGAGTGTCTTATGGAGATCATCACTCCTCCTGGGAAACAACATAAAAGACATGCCTTCTGACAGGAGAAGCAGCTCCCTGGCACATTTTGTTGTCATGATAACCCTGTCTCGGGGAAAGGACTCTGCTAAAATGGGATGAAGAGGTGACAGCGTTGGGTTCTAAGATGCTAATAGCTCATTTTACAAATATGCATCTTTGCACACTTGCATAAATCACCAAGTGTTTGCTCCAACCCAGACATTTCATAGAATAGGAAGCTATTCAGAAGTTATTTTTTGTCTCTTGGATTGAGCATCTTCATTCTGAAAGAATCAATAGCCTAAAAAAGAATTTAAAAAAAAATACTTCTTTTAAGAAGTCGGTGTTATTTAGGGTAAGGGGGAGCTTCCTGAATCTTACCTGGAGATAAATAAATACAATCTATAGTTCTTTTATTGTTTCATCTTTTCAGACTACAAGTTATCAAACACTTAAGTATTTAAAGCCTCAAATTAACTTCAAGATAATACTAAAATGCACCAATGTCCTTTACCCTGATAAGAAGTGCAATGAATGATTTTAAATTAATGCCAAGTATACATGCTCTGAATATATTAAGGGAACCCTGCAATTTGTATGCCTGGCGGAGCCTGTGCTTGTTCTTTCTGCAATTGAGGAGGATTGGTGCTCCTTAAACAATGCCAGTGACAACATAGTGCTGTGATTTCCAAATGCCCAAACTATGAACAGGCGGCTGTGCTCTGGCTGCCCAGCCCATCTGTGAAGCTGCCAGCTGCCTTTGAAGTCTCTTGTTGAGTAATCCCTAACATTTGTACTTTGTGTCGTACATTTTGCAGTACAGCCACATATTCGGTCTGACTTGGTTCTCACAACAATCCTGGGATCTAGGCAGGGGATGCATCGCTAATCATCTTTTTGTAAGTCAGGAAACTGAGGCACAGAAAGGTTAAGCAGCTTACCAGAGCTGTGTGCTATTTTGCCAAGTGGTTACTTCAGTGCTTTGGAACTTTTTGGAGATCAATTCAACATGATCTTTGAAAGTTAAAATAGGTGCAAATTTTGACCATGCAATTGTGATTCTTAGTGTCTATCCTATGTATAATGACCTGGGAAGGTCTTCTGGCATATTGTCAAGATGAAAAAAAGGTGTGTTGCAAATAAATAGATATAGTATTTACATAATAAAGAACCCTATGTATTTGTATGTGTAGAGATCTATGTTTGTACATGTTTAATAAAAAGGTACACAGCAATAGTTAGCAGTGATTACATCTGGGGAGGAAAATAGGAGCAGGGTGTTTCAGGGGAATGTCCCTCTCAGTTCTAGTTGTTTCTCCCAGCAGTAGATGGAGTAGCAGTGGCAGTAGCAGCACTGTGCGAATTTTCGGTTCTTTCATAGAGTGGATATTGCGACATGAGATACACAGAGTGTAGAATAGCTGTGCTTTTTGCTATTCTAACATTCACTCATGTTTCAAAAATGACCTGAAAGTCCATACCTGGGTTTAGACATCCCCAAAGCATTTTGAAAAGCTTTTAAAAACAAGCCCAGCAGAATGTCACACAGTATTGAGGGAGCCCTGACTTCTGTCTCAAGCACTTTCAGAGAGAAACATTCTATTTGGACCTGATCACACTCTCCGCTCTGTTGCCACATGTGCGTGACACGTTTCTGCTGCTAAGACTTCTGGATTAAAGGGTGGCTGGGTGACGTCATTCTCAACTGCCCTGATGGCTTGTCAGAAGCACGTAGAAGATTTTCATAAAGAGCATGTTATTGTGCCAAGAAACCAGCATTCCTTATCCCTTTCTTCAACCCTGGAGAAGGTTTTGACTGCATTACTCAAAGAAAAGAGATCCTCCACTTCCAAAGTGAGAAATAAGTGTGTAAATGTTTCCCAGATGTGAGCTGGCTCACCAGGTGCAGGGGCTGCTAAGCATTTTAAAGCTCAGGGTGAGTTCACTGGGCCATATTCTCTTACCTGTTGAGCTCATCTAGATTACAGGTTACTTCTTAATATTTCCTCGGAAAAAAGAGCCAGACTCCAGCAGAGTTGGCTTGGCAACTGTGGAAATCATAATCCCTTGCCAGAGGGTCAGATGAATAGCTGGGGCAGGATTCTTTCTTTCATCCAGCAAGCCTGGCGTGTGTTTGGAGCTGGTGTTATAAGATGTGAAGGGCAGGGCTTCTACTCGCTGGAGCCACAGTCTTTAAAGAGTTTTAACCTGAGACCTGTAGGCCGGGTGATAGGGACTTCAAAGGTCTGTGAAACTGCCAAAGCTTCTAACAGTAGTTTTTCTGTGTCTGTGAGGCTGTGCAAAATTGCTTCAATCCCACTCACTAACCTAATCACTAGTACTTACTGGGCACCTGTTATATGTCAAGAATTGTAGTCAGACCTGGTGTGGTGGCTCATGCTTATAAACTCAGCACTTTGGGAGGCCAAGGTTGGCAGATTGCTTGAGGCCAGGAGTTTGAGACCAGCCTGACCAACATGGCGAAACCCCGTCTCTACTAAAAATGTAAGAATTTACTGAGCGTGGTGGCGTGAGCCTCTAATAGCTACTCTGGAGGCGGAGACACGAGAATCACTTGAACCCAGGAGGCAGAGGTTGCAGTGAGCTGAGATCACACCACTGCACTCCAGCCTATGTCTCAAAAAAATAAAAATGAAGAATTCTAGTATGGAAATCACTGATAATAATTTGATAACTTTCCATTTTTTATGCTTCTTTTGGCATCTTTGTAGTTTGGCTGAATCTACTGAAATACTTACATAACAATGCAAGTTTCTAGCTTTTGTCCCCATCACTCAAGCTGCTGTTGTAGTTTACACACCTATTTCTCATCTGTGGCATTGAGGACCTCTGGTAATGCAGTCAAGGCCTTCTCCAGGGCTATAAAAAAGAAAGGAAAGCTGGTTTCTTGGCACCAAAACATGCTCTTTATAAAAATTCTTCTATGTGCTTCCGACAATTGCTGAGTTAAGTGAGCATCTGTACTGAAGACCCTCATGAAAAACCATTCCCTGGCAGGAATTCTGCCTCCCTTTTAGAGTATATTGAGAACCTCAGCATCTTAAAAACAAAGCCACGATAATGTATCTGATTATTCATTAGGATCACCTGGAAAAGCCTTTTAACTACAACATGGATATCTATTTCCATCCTTCAGAGAATCGGATTTAAGTTATCCCAGAAGTGGCTAGGCATCAGTGTATCCTAAAAGTAAACCTGGAAGAAATGGATAAATTCCTGGGCACTTGCATCCTTCCAAGCCTAAAGCAGGAAGAAATCGAAACCCTGAATAGACCAATAACAAGGGCAGAAGTTGAGGCAGTGATTAAGAGCCTACCACCCAAAAAAAGCCCGGGTCCAGATGGGTTCACAGCCGAATTCTACCAGACATACAAAGAGGAGCTGGTATCATTCCTTCTGAAACTATTCCAAACAATCCAAAAAGAGGGAATCCTTCCCAAATCATTTTATGAGACCAACATCATCCTGATATCAAAACCCAGCAGAGACTCGGCAAGAAAGAAAACTTCAGGCCAATATCCATGATGAACATAGATGCAAAAATCTTCAATAAAATACTGGCAAACTGATTGCAACAGCACATCAAAAAGCTTATCCACCATGATCAAGTAGGCTTCATCCTGGGGATGCAAGGCTGGTTCAACATATGCAAGTCTATAAACATAATTCACCACATAAACAGAACCAAAGACAAAAACCACATGATTATCTCAATTGATGCAGAGAAGGCCTCTTACAAAATTCAACAGCCCTTTATGCTAAAAACTCTCAATAAACTAGGTATTGATGGAACGTATCTCAAAATAATGAAAGCTATTTACGACAAACCAACAGCCAACATCATACTGAATGGGCAAAAACTGGAAGCATTCCCTTTGAAATCTGGCACTAGACAAGGATGCCCTCTTTCACCACTCCTATTCAATATAGTATTGGAAGTTCTAGCCAGATCAATCAGGCAAGAAAAAGAAATAAAGAGAATTCAAATAGGAAAGGAGGAAGTCAAATTGTCTCTATTTGCAGACGACATGATTGTATATTTAGAAGACCCCATCGTCTCAGCCCAAAATCTCCTGAAACTGATAAGCAACTTCAGCAAAGTCTCAGGATACAAAATAAATGTGCAAAAATCACAAGCATTCCTATACACCAATAACAGACTTAAAGACAGCCAAATCAAGAATGAATTGCCATTTACAATTGCTTCAAAGAGAATAAAATACCTAGGAATATAATTAACAAGGAATGTAAAGGACCTCTTCAAGGAGAACTATAAACCACTGCTCAGCAAAATAAGAGGACAAAAACAGATAAACATTCCATGCTCATGGTTAGGAAGAATTAATATCGTGAAAATGGCCATACTGCCCAAAGTAATTTATAGATTCAACACTATCCCCATCAAGCTACCAATGACCTTCTTCATAGAACTGGAAAAAAACCACCTTAAACTTCATATGGAACCAAAAGAGAGCCCACATAGCCAAGTTAATTCTAAGCAAAAAGAACAAATCTGGAGGCATCACACTACCAGACTTCAAACTATACTACAAGGCTACAGTAATCAAAACAGCATGGTACTGGTACCAAAACAGAGATGTAGACCAGTGGAACAGAACAGAGGCCTCAGAGGCAACATCACACCTCTACAACCATCTGATCTTTGACAAACCTGACAAAAATGAGCAATGGGGAAAGGAGTCTCTGTTTAATAAATGGTGTTGGGAAAAATGGCTAGCAGTGTGCAGAAAACAGAAACTGGACCCCTTTCTGACACCTTACATTAAAATTAACTCCAGATGGATTAAAGACTTAAACATAAGACCTAACACCATAAAAATCCTAGAAGAAAATCTAGGCAAAACCATTCAGGACATAGGAATAGGCAAGGACTTCATGACCAAAACACCAAAAGCATTGGCAACAAAAGCCAAAATAGACAAATGGGACCTAATCAAACTCCACAGCTTCTGTACAGCAAAAGAAACAGTGATTAGAGTGAATTGGCAACCAACAGAATGGGAAAAAAGTTTTGCAATCTACCCAGCTGACAAAGGGCTAATATCCATAATCTACAAAGAACTAAAACAGATTTACAAGTAAAAAACAAACAAGCCCATTCAAAAGTGGATGAAGGATATGAACAGACACTTTACAAAAGAAGACATACATGAGGCCAAAAACATGAAAAAATGTTCATCATCACTTGTCATTAGAGAAATGCAAATCAAAACTACATTGAGATACCATCTCCCGCCAATTAGAATGGCAATCATTAAAAAATCTGGAGACAACAGATGCCGGAGAGGATGTGGAGAAATAGAAACACTTTTATACTGTTGGTGGGACTGTAAATTAGTTCAACCATTGTGGAAGACAGTGTGGTGGTTCCTCAAGGACCTGGAAATAGAAATTCCATTTGACCCAGCAGTCCCATTACTGGGTATATATCCAAAGGATTATAAATCATTCTACTGTAGGGACACATGCACATGTATGTTCACTGCAGCACTGTTTACAATAGCAAAGACCTGGAACCAAACCAAATGCCCATCTATGATAGACTGGACAGGGAAAATGTGGCACATATACACCATGGAATACTATGCAGCCATAAAAAATGATGAGTTCATGTCCTTTGTAGGGACATGGATGAAGCTGGAAACCATAATTCTCAGCAAACTGACACAAGAACAGAAAATTAAACAGCGCATGTTCTCACTCACAGGTGGGTGTTGAACAATGAAAACACATGGACATGGGGAGGGGAGCATCACACACTGGGGTCTGTCAAGGGGAAATAGGGGAGGGACAGCAGGGGCTGGGGAGTTGGGGAGAGATAGCATGGGGAGAAATGCCAGATACAGGTGATCGGGAGGAAGGCAGCAAATCACACTGCCATGTGTGTACCTATGCAACAATCTTGCATGTTCTTCACATGTACCCCAAAACCTAAAATGCAATAAAAAAAATAACTGAACCACCTGATGCCCAAGACATTAAAAAAAAAAAAGTTCCCCATGTGATTCTAAAGTGGAGCTAGGAGGGAGAACTGTGAGCTAAGAAAGACCCTGACACCTCATGCAGGCACACACAGGCTGCCGAGCCATTCTAAGGTGGGAACAGCATCAGGCTCACCTGCCCTATGGAATGCAAGTGGGGAGGGTTTCAGAGAGGACCTGGGAGTAGACCCCTGTAGGGGGTTGAATCCTGGGGGCAGGAGAAAGGGTTGAACTTCAAATTGCGAGGGACGGAGGTCTGTCTAGATCCTGAAGAGCAGCCACAGATCCCACGGGTAACAATGGGTGTTGCCTCCAGGTGTGGCCAAAGAGCCTGTCTTCCTGCCTCCTGGAGGTCCAAGTGAGACAGCTGCCTTGCTGCAGTAGGGAACTGGGTTTGCCTTGCAGCTGCGAAGTGAGGTCTGTGGCACGGATAGGTCAGAGCAGGTCTGGAAATTGTGGGTGATGGCTGGATATTGGAGACTTCCAGCAGCTCTGCCAACCCAAGAGCCTGTCATTAGTCTCTAGCTTGGTCATAATAAAAATAAATAACAATTATGATGAACAACCATCATAGCACATTAAGTGCTTGTATGCCAGCCGTTGTGTGAAATGATTTTCATGCATTATTTTATTTAAATATCAGTAAATGGTGTAGCTCTTCTTGTCTTGACTTCTGAATCCTCACCCAGTCTGTCAGTATCTCCCATCAGCTCTGCATTTAGAATGCATTGCCCTTTGGACTACATTGCCTTCCCTCCCTCATTGTTACTTCTGTCTTTTGCTGAGACTTCTGCAGTGACCTCCTCCCTGCTTTCCTTACTTCCACTCTTCCCCTTCTTCATGTTCCCATCCATTCATTGCACAATAGCCAAAGCCCTGTTTTTCAAATATATAATCCAATTGCATCATTCCTTGTTTAACTCCCGCACCCCTAAAGCTGCACAACACACTCAGATTTACATGCAAACTTCTTACTTTGGGTAGGAAGACCTACAGGATACTGCCTTGTCCACCTCTGAGAATTCTCCTGCATGTTGCTTATGTGGCCTAGCCATGTTTGCCTTCCTTCTGCTCCTGCCACAGGGCCTTTGCATTTGTTACTTCTGTTGCCTGAAATGCAGATCCCCATTCTTCCCTTTACCTACAGTCTCTCTTCATTTCAGTACCTGTCTAATGTAAACATAAATATGTTTCACAGAGACCTTCCTGAACATGCAGTCAACTACCTTCTTCACTCCATGACTCACTGTCTCTTTACCATGTCTTTTCATTTATCACTGCCTGGCATTAAGGCATATATTTGCTCACTGTCTGTCTTCCTCACTAGAATGTAAGCTCTAGGAAGACAGAGACTTTGTTATAACCCCCACACACTGTGTTTCCAGTCCCTAGTAAGTGCCTGATATAAAACACGGAAGAATCCGTACAATAATCCCAAGTGGGATAAACCATTGTCCCCATTTTATGGCTGGTTAGAGTAGCAGTTGTCTTGTGATTTGCAGTTGGCAAAATGTCATCATGTAATTTATCCCTTGCAGCATCTCTGTGATGGAAGCAGGGCAGCTTTTATGATTATTCTCTCAGCTTTACAGATAACAACACTAAGTCCAAGGGTATTTCCAAGACTACACACATTTGTTGCACATGGTGGAACCAGGGCCAGAAGTACTATGCTCTTTTTCACACCATGTTGCTGACCCAGTTACTGGTTTGTTTTGGTTTGCTGAGTTGCTTAGTAAAAGAGGTCTTTGGAAAATTCATACTTCTAAGATATTTACAAAGAGGATTTTGCTGACCCTTAGTGAAAAGCAGTTGGAATGGCCCCTGAGGGCTGTTACTGGCCTGGTGTGAACCAAGCCCATCTTCTAATTGGAAAAGCAGTTGGAAGAGATAATGGGAGGTCACGGGTAAATGTTTGGGGGCAGATGAGTGTTGTGGGTGTAGACGGCAGTGACCCTGGGTTCCTCATAACAACCTCCCTATTATTGATGTTACAGGCAGCAACTGTGGCCAGAGATGTGTCTGTGATATCAGTGTGCCTTTTCACCAATTAATTGAGGGGTGGATAGGAGAGTGTCAAGTTCACATATAGTCAATAAAATCAACCAAGCAGTCATGCAAATTAGTTCTTCGAAGGGAGAAATAGTACCACCATCCCATTGTCTGCTTAAATCCTCAGCTGCTAGAATAAAGACCAACGTCCTTTCTATAGTCTAGAAGACACAGCATGTTCAGCCTTTGCTGTTATGGCCCTGTCTGCATCTCCAGCCTCTATGGAGACCAGTTGCCCCTGTTTGCTGGAAACTGAGAGGTTTCCTGGGACATGGGACTTTCTCTGCTAAAATTGGGACAATCTTGGGCAAAGTGGGATGGTTGGTCACTCCAGTGTTCACTTTTCTGCCTTATCTATTCGTGTGGACCTTTCCTGACGTCTTGAATAGAATGAGATCTGTTCTACCTCAGGCCTCTTGTACAAGATGCTCTTGTACAGGGCTCCATGTGGATGTTCCAGTCTCCCCTTCACCTAACAAACTCATGTTTAACCTTCTGATTTATTGTGAATTTCACTTCCTTCTTGCCCGCTTTCTACTGTCTATGTTTTGAAATACCTCTTCACAGGACTTTGAACATCTGTGTGCCAGGATACTAAGTGAATGAATGAATAAATGAATGAGTAAATAAATAAATAAGCAGATTGATAGTTTTTGGAGGTTTTTTAAACTGAAGTTTAACATACAGAAAAGTGCATCAGTGGATACAGTGTACAAATCTGTGTATTTTCATAAGATGAACACACGACTAAGAAGTGGAAAACCACTCTAAACCTGAACTCTGTAAACCCCATTAGGCCCTGTTTTAGTTACCTATCACTGCATAACAAACCGCCTCAAAACTCTGTGGCTTTAAACAAACACAGTTTATTTATACTTATTCTTCTGTGGGTCAAGAATATGGTCAGGTCTCAGTTGATCAGTTCTGCTGCTGTATCCAACATTGTTTGGGTAAATCAACCAGCTGGATTCAGTTAGCAGCTAATTTCCACTGCTGTATACACCTGAGAAGGCTTTGTGCAGATGTCTGGTGCCTCAGTACTTCTCCATGTGGCCTCCTTTTCTACTTGTAGGTCCTCATTATTCAATGCACTAGCTTCATAACAGTATGACATCTCTCTTTTCCATAGGTTAAAAAAAGTGGAAGCTTCTAGGCTTCTGGCAGGCTCAGGATTGGCACAGTATCCTTTCTGATGCATTCTCCAGTCGGAGCAAGTCACAGAGCCAGCCCAGGGAAGGGGGCACTCTGTGTGTACAGGAAATGGGAGAGTGATGATGGCCGTCTTTGGAGCTGGATTTTCACATGTTCCCATCCCATCACTTCATATTGACAATTATAACCATTGTCCTGACTTCATGTGCCATTGATTTGTTTTACCTGTTTTGTAAATTTATAGATGCAATAATGTAGTATGTATCATATTAATTATCTGTTGCTGTGTGACAAATTACTCCCCCAAACCTAGTAGTTTAATATGACATTAATTATCTCAGTTTTTGAGGGTCAGGAATTCAGGAGCAGCTTAGCTGGACAGTTCTGGCTTGGGGTCCATAAGGTCAAGATGTCCACCAGAACTGGAGTCATCTGAAGGCTTACCTGCGGCTGGAAGAAATACTCTGAAAAGCTTAGCTCATATGGCTGTTGGCTGGAGGCCTCAGTTTCTTGTTATGTGCCCATCTCCATAAGACGGCTGATAACATGGCAGCTGGCTGATCTCAGCATGAATAATTCAAGAGAGTGAGAAGAGGGATTTTCACTGTCTTTTATGATCCAGTCTCCATTGTCTTGAACTGTCACTTGCACTTTCCTTCTATTTGTTAGTCCAGCCCACACTTAAGCAGAGAGGACTTAGGTCCTACTTTTTGAAGGGCATGCCAAAGAATTATATGGACCTGAAACCACCACAATATTTGTCTTGGTCCATTTTGTGCTACTATATCAGAATACCCGAGACTGGGTAATTTATACAGAACACAAATGTATTCTCTCATGGTTCTACAATATGGGAAGTCCAAGATCAGTGTGCCAGCAGATTCCATCTCTGGTTCCAAGATGGAACCTCATTGCTTCATCCTCCAGGGAAACTGTTTTCATATGGCAGAAGAGCAGAAGATAGAGAGAGAGTGCCAGCCCACTTCCACAAGCCCTTTTTATGGCAGCATTAATCCTTTCACAAGGGTAGAGCCCCCATGACCTAAACAATTTCCATTAGGTCCAACCTCTCAGTACTGTTGCTTTGGGGATTACTTTCTAACATGTGAATTTTGGGGAACAAACTCAGACCACAGCAATATTCTTGTTTTTTTCTTTACCCAACATTACTTTTGCAAGATTCATGCATGTTGTTTTATTTAGCATAGATTATTCACTTTTAATGTGGCAACATATTATTGTATGTATGTATCATAATTTATCTGCTGTATTGTAGGTGGACATTTGGATTGTTAAACTTTTGGAGTCATTATGAAAAGTGCTGCCATGGATAATCTAGTATCTATCTTTAGTAAAAAATAGGTAGGCATCTCTTTTGAATATTTAATTTGGAATGAAATTGGCAATCATACAATATAACAATTGTCTATGTTCAGGTTTAAAAGATAGAGCCAAACAGTTTTCCAAGTTGATGGTAACAGTTTATTTCCCATGAGCAGTGTATGAGTATTCCAGTTGATCTACATTTATCATGTTGTCTTTTTTATTTTAGCTGTTTCATTGGATGTGTATTGGTATACTAGCGTGGTGTTAATTTGCCTTTCTCAATTGACTAGTGAAGTTGAGCACATTTCATATGCTTCTTAGACATTTGGATATCTTTTTTGTGAAGTGCCTGTTCAAGGTGTTTGCCGATTTTCAATTGTTTCTTTTTTCTTATTGACTTGCAGATATTCTTTGTATAATCTGGAAATAAGTCCTTGCATCGATATGTGTATTGCATATATCCTCTCCCACTCTGTAGCTTGCTTTCTCATTCTTTTAATAGTGTCTATTGATTTAGCAGAAGTTTTAAATTTTAGTGCAGCCCAAATGAATCAGCCTTCTCATTGATTTTTAGTACTTTGTGTATAATTTTAAAATATATTTTTTCTACCTCCAAATCATAAAATATTGTATGTTTTCTTCTGGAAGCTTTATCTTTAAAATTGATGTCACCTTTTGTAAATTTGGCATATACATATCCAATTGACCCCACACCATTTACTGAAAAGCTCTTTCTTTTCTCATTGCATAGTAGTGTCACAAATTAGGCTGGCCTTTTTATATATATTGATCTGGTTCTGAATTATGTTCTTTTCCATTGATCTATTTGTCTATCTTTGTGACAATACAGCACTGTCTTAATTGACATAATTTTATAATATGATTTAGTATCAGGGAACATAAGTTCCCCAGTGTAGTTCTTCTCCTTTAGAATTTACTTTGGTTATTCTTGGCCCTTTGCATTTCCATATATATTTTAGATTCAGCTTATCAGTGTTCACAAAAAGTCTATTGAAATTTCGATTGAGACTATCTTAAATATACATCATTTTGGAACAATTGACATATTTATGATATTGAGATTTCTAGCTTATAAAGATGATATGTCTCTCCATATTTTTAGTTCTTAATGTATCTATGATTTTAGAATTTTAGTGTAGATTTTTTCAGTTTTAAAATATTCTTAGCATTCAAATCTTGTGATGTTCTCATAAATGGTAGTATTAAAAATCCAATTTTCTATCACTTTTTTCTCATACATGGAAATGCAATTGATTTTTTGTATGTGCACCTCATATCTAACTATATTGTGAAGTCCATTCATTCTAATAGCTTGCGCTGATTCATTTGTATATTCCTGATATAAGTATTTTTTTCATTTCTAATTCTCATGCAGTTTTTTTTCCCCCTGACTTATTTTACTGGCCAGAAATTCTGGAACAAAGTTAATAAAATAACAATAATTGATGCCTGTATCTTGTTTCTAATCTCAAGGAAGAAATTTTAATAATTCATCATTAAATATGATGTTTTTGTTGTGGTTTTTGTAGGGAATCTTTATAAGACTAAGAGAGTACCTCATATTACTAGTTCACGAATAATATTGTTCATAAATGAGTGTTGAATTTTAAAAAACTCTTAAACACAGCTTGAGATATGATTCACATACCAGACAATTTATCTATTAAAATTTTCAAAAATTAAAACATTATCATCGTAAAATTGCCTTTTCCTTTTGGTATTCAGAATTATAGACTTCAACATTTATAGATTAACATAAAAACTACTATTGCAATAAACATACAAAACAGTATCAACACCTCAAAGACTCCTTCATGTTATCTTTTTATAGTCATACTCGCCCCAACTCCTAAACTCTGAAAACTGCTGGTCTGTTCTCCAAAACCCTAGTTTTTGTGTTTTAGAGAATGTTATATAAATGGAATCATATGGTGTATATGTGTGTGTGTGTGTGTGTGTGTGTGTGTGTGTGTGTGTGTGTATGTATACCAAATTTTATCTGACACTTTTCTGTCTCTTTTGGGATATCATGTGGTTTTTCTCCTTTATTCTGTAGTGATTAACTACGTTGTTATTTAATGTTAATTCAACCTAGCATCCTTGAATAAACTTTATGTAGTCCTATGATATATTATCATTTTTATATGTTTGAGATACTCTTTGCTATTATTTTGTTTAAGGTTTTTGAATCTAAATGTATGAAAGAAATCGGTGCTGAAAAATTTTCATTTCCTGTAATATCTTTGTCAGGTTTTGGCACGAAGGTAATGCTGGCCTCAAGGAACAATTTGGAAAGTTTTACCTCTTTTTCTACTTTTTGGAAAATTTTGTGAAAGATTTGTATTTCTTACTCCTTGAATATTTGAAAACATTCAGCAGTGAAGCCATCTAGGCCTGGGGTTTCTTTTTTTGGGAAAATGTTAATGGATTCAATTTTCTTAATACACAAGTATTCAGATTTATTATTTCTTCTTGTGACATATTAGGTAAGTTATGTATTTCAAGGAGTTTTCCAACTTTATCTAAATAATAAAATTTATTTGTATAGGATGTTCATGGTATTTTATTATCTTTTATAACATTTTAATCTCAGATATTTATAATTTGAGTTTTCTCTCTGTTATGTGATTTCAAGGAAACAATTATTGACTATATTAACTTTTTAAAACATTTGTTTTCAAGTATCTTGAATTTTGCTCTTGTGCATTTTTTTTTCTTTGTGGTTTGACTTGCAGGGTTTATTTTTCTAGATTTTTTTATTGACATCTTATTTATTTTTATTAATTTGTCTTTCTCATATATGAAGTTAAGTCTATAAATTTCCCTCTAACTATTGTTTTAGCTTCATCCCACAGGATTTTATCTGTTGTATCTGTATAATCATTTAGTTTAAAATATTTCATTTTATTTGCAATTTCTCTTATGACTCATGGGTTCTTTATTCTGAATGATTTCAGGGTTTTGAGTTGTGATAAGGCTTGCCTTATAACCTAAAATATGATCCATTTTGGTAAATATTTCTTCTATGTTTGAATTTTTTAAAACCCTTTATCTGAAATTGTAGAGGATGGTATTTCATATATTTCAATTAGGCCAAATTGGTTAACTTTGTTAGTCACATCTTATATATTTATAGTGCATTTTTTGGTCTTTTTTTTTCCTCTGTAAAGTATTGAGAGAATTGTGTTAAAATCTCCCACTATAATTTTGTATTTACCTACTTCTCTTTAGTTTTGTAATTTTTTTGCTTTATATATTTGAAGGTATGTTATATATATTTAGAACTGAGATAGTTATATCATTATGAAATGTCCCTCTTTATCTGCAGACTTCATGCCTTAAAGTCTACTTTGATATTAGTATAAGTACATCACCTGTCTTTTCATTTGGGCTGCTATGCATAATACCTTAGACTGGGTAATCAACAGAAATTAATTGCCCACAGTTCAGAATTCTGGGAAATCCAAGACCAAGGCCCCAGCATATTTGGTTTCTGGTGAAGGCTTCCCCTCTGTTTCAAAGATGGTATCTGTTTTTGTGTGTCCTCACATGGCAGAGGGGACAATCATTCTCCACAAACATTCAGACCATAGCACTATCTTTCTTCTGGTTAGTGTTTGCGTGACTTATCTTTTCTCAACCTTTTTCTTTCAGTCTCCTGTGTGCTTAGATTTTGTGTGTAACTCATGTAAGCAGCATAAAGTTATTTTTAAAAACTCAATTTGGCAATTCCGGTCTTTTGATTGAAACACTCCATTCATTTACAGGGAAGTTAATTGTAGATATATTTGGGTTTCTATCATCTTATGTTTAAAATAACATAAACATAACCCACCTATTCTATATTTCTTTTTCTCACATTTTTGGCTTCTTTTAGAGTGATAAAATACTTTTTATCATTTTATTTTTTCCTCTTAACTTGTTAATTGAACATTCTTTTATTATTCTTTTAGTAGATACCCTAGAGATTACAACATGAATATTGTTTTATTTCAGCCTAAAATGAATGATTACTTTCATCATTTCTCTAATAGTACTAGAACCTTAGACCATTTTAATTCCACTTACTTCCTGCATCTTTTGCATTAGGGTGGTCATGCAAAACTACAAATATTATTGTATAATATTTAAAAAAACACATGACATTACTATGATTGTTTTGTATAAATCCATTTTCTCTCTTTTTTAAGATAGAGTGTCACTCACTTCATCACCCAGGCTGGAATGCAGTGGTGCAATCTCAGATTACTTCAAACTCTACCTCCCAGATTTAAGCAGTTCTTGTGCCTCAGCCTCCTGAATAGCTGGAATTACAGGCATGCACCACCACACCTGTCTAATTTTTGTATTTTTAGTAGAGATGGGGTTTCCCCATGTTGGCCAGGCTGGTCTTGAACCCCTGGCCTCAAGTGATCCATAAGCCTCTGGCTCCCAAAGCTCTGGGATTACAGGGACAATTGATTTTTAATTAAAATTCTCTTATACTTGTATATTGACATTTTCCACTGGACCTTATTTTTCACTACAATTACATGTTTCTCTCTGGGATAGTTTTCCTTTGGCCTGAAGAAATCTTTTAAATATCTAAGTGAAGTTTTGCAACTAATTTTCCCTGGTTTTATTTGCATGAAAAAGTCTTTATTTCACCTTTATCTCTGAAGAATATTTTCCCCTTGAGTTTAAAATTCTAGGTGAGCAGTATTTTCCTGAAGAACATTAAAGATATTTTTTTTTCTATTGGCTCTAGTATTCATGTTTTCTGTTGACAAGTCAATTGTTAATTTTTCTGTTGGTCTTTTGAAGGAAAGTTGGTTTTCCTCCTCAACTGATTGTAAGATTTTCTCTATATCTTTAACTTTCATTAATGTTACTGTGATACCTTGTTATGGTTTTCTTTCTATTTCTGTACAACATCTTGAATATGTCTGCTGTCATCTTTCATCAGTTTTAGAAAATTCTCTGCCATTATGTGTTGAAATATTGCTTCTGCCCATTCCTTTTTTCCCTTTCCTTTCAGACCACCAATTTCTATTCTTTTTTCCTTTCCATGCTTCAGTTTGGGTATTTTCTATTAATCTATTTTCCAGTGCAGGTCAACAGTCCTGTATTCTGCCATGTTAAATCTGTGGTTAAATCCAACTAATGAGTTCCTAATTTTTTTTTTTTTCAAAACATGAGGAATTATTCTCTTTTTATTTTAAAATATAAGATCTGCATAATTTCTTTTTTTTTTATTGCATTTTAGGTTTTGGGGTACATGTGAAGAACATACAATATTGTTGCATAGGTACACACGTGGCAGTGTAATTTGTTGCCTTCCTCCCCTTCACCTATATCTGGCATTTCTCCCCATGCTATCT
>CAUYQU010045511.1:0-39876 GCA_963574635.1 Cheracebus regulus | reverse complement strand
TTCCCCACAGAGCCGGACCTTCCTGGGTTCGCTGTGCTTGCTGTGAAACTCTCAGTCCTCAGCGCTTCCAATTGCTGTTCTCCTTGTGGGGATGGGACCAGCCGAGCCCATCCGTCCCGTATACTCCGCACTGAGAAGCGCTGCGCTGGGGCACCGGCAAAACAGCCGCGCCAGCCAAAAGAGTCCCACCAGCCAAAAGAGTCGCACTGGCGACCCGTGTAGCTCCTCTGCCGGGAATCTCCCGGTCTGTGGGCAACAAAAATTCGTTGGAAAGTGCGGCATCCACTCGTTCTCTGCGCTTTCACTGGGAGCTACATTCCTGAGCTGTTGCTAATCGGCCATCTTGGATCTCTCTCCTAGTTTGTTATTTTTACTCAGGATAGCTTTGGCTATTTTGGGTCTTTTTTTATTCCATATCAATTTTAAGATTGTTTTTCCTATTTCTGTGAAAAATGTCATTGGTATTTTTATAGGGATTGCATTGCATCTGAAGATTGCTTTGGTTAGTACGGTTATTTTTAACAATATTGATTCTTCCATTTCATAAACTGTCTTTCCATATTTTTTGCATTCTCTTCAATTTCTTACATCAGTGTTTTATAGTTTTTATTATAGAGATCTTTAGCTTCTTTGGTTAATTGCTAGATGTTTAATGTTATTTGTAGCTATTAGAAATGGTATCATTTTCTTGATTTCTTTTTTAGATTGTTTGCTGTCGGCATATAGAAATGCTATTGATTTTTTATGTTGATTCTGTATCCTGCAACATTAATGAATTTGTTTATCAGTTCTAATACTTTTTTTGGCAGAATCTTTAGGTTTTTCCAAATATAAAATTTTATCTGTAAACAGAGGTAATTTGAATTCTTCTTTTCCAGTTTGTATACCTTTTATTTCTGTCTCTCGTCTAATTGCTGTAGCTAGGACTTCTAGTACTATATTAAATAACAGTGATGAAAGTGGGCATCCTTGTCATTTTCCAGATCTTAGATGAAAGACTTTTAGTTTTTTCTCATTCAGTATGATACCAGCTGTGGGTCTGTCATATATGACTTTTATTCTATTGAGGTATGTTCCTTCTATACCCCGATTTTTGAGAATTATTATCATGAAGAGATACTGAATTTTATCAAATACTTTTTCAGCATCAGTTGAAATAATTATATGGTTTTTGTCTTTCATTCTGTTGGTATGATGTGTCACATGATTGATTTGTATGTATGTTGAACTATCCTTGCATCCCTGGTATAACCCTACTTGGTCATGACGAAGGATCTTTTTATTTATTTATTTTATATTTATTATTGTTTGAGACAGAGTCTCGTTTTGTTGCCCAAGCTTGAGTGCAGTGGCATGATCTTGGCTCATTCCAACCTCTGCCTTCCAGTTCAAATCATTCTTGTATGTGAGGCCCCCAGGTACCTGGGACCACAGGCATGTGCCACCACAACCCTCCCTAATTTTTTGTATTTTTTGTAGAGGTGCACAGAAGTCAAGAATTGAGATTTGGGAACCTCTGCTTAGATTTCAGAGGATGTATGGAAATGCTTGCATGTCCAGGCAGAAGTTTGCTGCCAGGGCAGAGCATTCATAGAGAACCTTTGCCAGGGCAGTGTGGAAGGGAAATGTGGTGTTGGTACCCCTACACAGAGTCCCCACTGGGGGGCACTGCCTAGTGGAACTATGAGAAGAGTGGCCACTGTCCTCAAGACCCCAGAATGGTAGATCCACAAGTAGCTTGCCTTGTGTGCCTGGAAAAGCCACAGACACTCAATGCCAACCTGTGAAAGCAGTCAGGAGGGATGCTGTACTCTCCTGGTGATACTTGATATCATTTTAATTTTTTGGAATGTTTTAAGATTTGTTTTGTGGTTATATTGTGGTATATCCCTGAGAATGATTCTTGCGCTGAGGAGAAGAATGTGTGTTCTATAGCCAATAGATGAAATGTTCAGTAAGTATCTGTCAGGTCTATTTGGTTTGTAGTGTTGATTAAGTCCAATGTTTCTTTGTTGATTTTTCTATTTGGATGATCTGTCTAATGCTGAAAATGAGGTTGAAGTCTCCAGCTATTATTGTATTGGAGTCTATCTCTCTCTTTAGCTCTAATAATATTTGCTTTATGTTTCCGGGTGCTCCAGTGTTGGGTGCATGTATATTTACAATTGTTATATCCTCTTGCTGAATTGACCCCTTTATGATTATATAATGACCTTCGTTAACTTTTTATAGTTAAAATCTATTTTGTCTAATATAAGTATAGCTACTTGATATGGTTTGGCTGTGTCCCCACCCAAATCTCAACTTGAATTATATCTCCCAGAATTCTCATGTGTTGCGGGAGGGAGCCAGGGAGAGTAATTGAATCATGAGGGCTGGTCTTTTCTGTGCTAGTCTCGTGATAGTGAATAATTCTCACAAGATCTGATGGGTTTATCAGGAGTTTCCGCTTTTGCTTCTTCCTTATTTTCTCTTGCCACCATCACGTAAGGAGTGCCTTTTCCCTCCTGCCATGATTCTGAAGCCTCCCCAGCCATGTGGAGCTGTAAGTCCAATTAAACCTCTTTTTCTTCTCGGTCTCAGGTATGTCTTTATCAGCAGCATGAAAACCAACTAATACAGTAAATCGGTACCAGTAGAGTGGGGTGTTACTGAAAAGATACCTGAAAATGTGGAAGCAACTTTGGAACTGGGTAACAGGCAGAAGCTGGAACAGTTTGGAGGGCTCAGAAGAAGACAGGAAAATGTGGGAAAGTTTGGAACCTCCTAGAGACTTGTTGAATGGCTTTGACAAAAATGCTGATACTGATATGAACAATAAGGTCCAGGCTGAGGTGGTAACAGATGGAGATGAGGAACTTGTTGGGAACTGAAGCAAGGATAACTCTTGTTATGTTTTAGCAAAGAGACTGGTGGCATTTGGCCCTGCCTTAGAGATTTGTGAAACTTTGAACTTAAGAGAGATGATTTAGGGTATCTGGCAGAAAAAATTTCTAAGCGGCAAAGCATTCAAGAGGTGACTTGGGTGCTGTTAAAGGCATTCAGTTTTATAAGGAAAGCAGAGCATGAAAGTTTGGAAAATTTGCAGCCTGACTATGCAATAGAAAATAAAAACCCATTTTCTGGGGAGAAATTCAAGCTGGCTGCGGAAATTTGCATAAGTAGCAAGGAGCCTAATGTTAATCCCCAAGACAATGGAGAAAATGTTTCCAGGCCATGTCAGACACCTTCACAGCACCTCCTCCTATCACAGGCCTGGAGGCCCAGGAGGAAAAAGGGGTTTTGTGGCCAGACCCAAGATCCTCATGCTGTGTGAAGCCTAGGGACTTGGTGCCCTGTGTCCCGGCTGCTCCAGTCATAGCTGAAAGGGGCCAATGTACAGCTCAGGTCATGACTTCTGAAGATGGAAGCCCCAAACCTTGGCAGCTTCCACATGGTATTGAGACTGCAGGTGCACAGAAGTCAAGAACTGAGGCTTGGGAACCCCTGCCTAGATTTCAGAAGATGTATGGAAACACTTGGATGCCCAAGCAATAGTTTGCTGCAGGAGTGGGGCCCTCATGGAGAACCTCTGCTAAGGCAGTATGGAAGGGAAATGTGGAGTTGGAGCCCCCACACAGAGTCCCTACTGGGGCACTGCCTACAGGAGCTGTGAGAAGAGGGTTACCATCCTCCAGACTCCAGAATGGTAGATCCACTGACAGCTTGTACTGTGCACCTGGAAAAGCCACAGACACTCAACACCAGCCTATGAAAGCAGCCAGGAGGGAGGCTGTACCCTGCAAAGCCACAAGGGCAAAGCTGCCCAAGATCACGTGTTCCTACTTTTGCATCAGCATGACCTGGATGTGAGATCTGGAGTCAAAGGAGATAATTTTGGAGCTTCAAAATTTGACTGCCCCATGGGATTTCAGACTTGTAAGGGCCCTGTAACCCCTTTGTTTTGGCCAATTTCTCCCATTTCGAATGTCTGTATTTACCCAATAGCTGTACCCCATTGTATCTAGGAAGTAACTAGCTTGCTTTTGATTTTACAGGCTCATTAAGCGGATGGGACTTGCCTTGTCTCAGATGAGATTTTGGACTGTGAACTTTTGGGTTAATGTTGAAATGAGTTAAGACTTTGGGGGAGTATTGGGAAGGCATGATTGGTTTTGAAATGTGAGGACATGAGATTTGGAGGGGCAAGGGGCAGAATGATATGGTTTGGCTGTGTCCCCACCCAAATCTCAACTTGATTGTATCTACCAAAATTCCCAAGGGTTGTGGGAGGAGCTCAGGGGGAGGTAATTGAGTCATGAGGGCTGGTCTTTCCCATGCTATTCTTGTGATAGTAAGTCTTACGAGATCTGATGGGTTTATCAGGGGTTTCCGCTTTTGCTTCTTCCTCATTTTCTGTTGCCGCCACCATGTAAGAAGTGCCTTTCACCTCCTGCCATGATTCTGAGGCCTCCCCAGCCATGTGGAACTGTAAGTCCAATTAAATCTCTTTTTTTTCCTCTGCATTCTTGGATATGTCTTCATCAGCAGCATGAAAATGAACTAATACACTACTCCTGCTAATTTTTAGTTTCTATTAGCATGGAATATCTTTTTCCATTCCCTTATTTTCAGCCTGTGTGTATCTTTATAGGTAAAGTTTTTTCTTGTAGGCAATAGATCATGGATTTTTTTTTTTAATTCATTAAGCCACTTTGTGTCTTTTGATTAGAAAGTTTAGTTCATTTACATTCCATGCCATTATTGATAAGTAAGACTTACTCCTGCCACTTTGTTAGTTGTTTTCTGGTTCATTTGTGATCTTCTCTTCCTTCTTTCCTTCCTGTCTCCCTCTTAGTGAAGGTCATTTTCTCTAGTGGTATTTTAAAATTAATTAATTTTTCGTGTATCTGTTATTATTTTTTAATTTGGGGTTACATTGAGGCTTGCAAATATTTTATAATCTATTATTTTAAACTGATAACACTGATTGCATAAACAAGCGAACTCATAAACCAGCAAAGAGAGAAGTGATAAAAATTGTACACTTTCACTCTGTCCCCCTGCTTTTAAACTTTTTGTAGTTTGTATTTATATCTTATTGTACTGCCTATGTCTTGAAATGTTGTATTTTTTTAATTGGTTCATGTTTTAGTCTTTCTATTGAAGATATGAGTAGTTTACACACCACAATTACAAGGTTATAATATTGTCTTTTTTGTGTGTATTTACTATTACCAATGAGTTTTGTACCTTCAGATGATTGCTTATTGCTCATTAATGTCCTTTCAGTTTAAAGAACTCTCTTTTGCATTTCTGTAGGCAGGTCTATTGTTGATGAAATCCTTCAGCTTTTGTTTTTTTCTGGGGATGTTTTTATTTTTCCTTCTTGTTTGAAGTTTATTTTTGCTGGATATACTATTCTAGGATAAAAATGTTTTTCCTTTAGCAGTTTAAATGTGTCAGTCCGGCTGGACATAGTGGCTCATGCCTGTAATCCCAGCACTTTGGGAAGCCAAGATAGGAGGACTGCTTGAGCCCAGAAGTTCAAGACCAACCTGGACAACATTAGGGAGACCCAGTCTCTACAAAAATAAAAATAAAAAATTAGCTGGGTGTGGTGGCATGTGCCTGTGGTTCCAGTGATGCTGAAGGTTGAGACAAGAGGATTGCTTGAGCCTAGGAGGTTGAGGCGGTAGTGAGCTGTGATTGTGATAGTGAACTTCAGCCTGGGCAACTGAGATCCCTTTCTCAAAAAAAAAAAAAAAAGTAACAATAAGTAAATAAATACGTCATACCACTCTCCTAGTCTGTAAAGTCTGCTGCCAGACATATTGGAGCATCTTTGTATGCCATTTGTTTCTTTTCTCTTGCTGCTTTTAGTATCCTTTCTTTCTCCTTTATCTTTGAGGGTTTGATTGTTAAATGCCTTGAGGTATTTTTCTTTTGGTTAAATCTGTTTGGTATTATGTGACTTTCTTGTACTTGAATATTGGTATCTTACTCTAGGTTTGGGAAGTTTTTTGTTATTATCCTTTTGAATAAACTTTATACTCCTATCTCTCTACCTCCTTTTTAAGGCCGATAACTCTTAGATTTGCTGTTTTGAGGCTATTTTCCAGATCTTTTAGGTGAGTTTCATTTTTTTGTTGTTCTTTTTTCTTTTGTCTCCTTTGTGTATTTTTAATTCTTTCTTCTGCTTGATCAGTTCTGCTGTTAAGAGACTCTGATGCATTCTTCAGTATGTCAGTTGCATTTTCAGCTCCAGAATTTGTTTGATTTTTTTTTATTAGTTATTTTACTTTTTGTTTAATTTATCTGATAGGATTCTGAATTCCTTCTCTGTGTTATCTTGGATTTCTTCGAGTTTCCTCAAAATAGCTTTTTTTTTTTTTTTTCTTTGAGACAAGGTTTCACTCTCTTCTCTCAGGCTGAAGTGCAATGGTGCAATCTTGGTTCACTGCAGCTTCCACCTCCCAGGCTCAAGTGATCCTCCAGGCACATGCCAGTGCACCCAGCTAATTTTTATATTTCTTATAGAGATGAGGTTTTGCCATGTTGCCCAGGCTGGTTTCGAACTCCTTAGCTCAAGTGATCCATCTGCCTCTTGGCCTCCCAGAGTACTGAGATTATAGGCATGAGCCACTGTGCCTGGCCAAAAATAGCTATTTTGAATTTTCTGTCTCTAAGGTTGTACATTTCTGTCTCTCTGGAATTGGTCACTGGTATCTTATACGTTTGGTGAGATCATGTTTTGTTCAATGGTCCTGATGCTTATGGATTCTCATTAGTGTTTGTGCATTGAATGGTTAGATGTTTATTGTAGACTTCACAGTCTGGGCTTCTTTGTACGTGTCCTTGGGAAGGCTTTCCAAGTATTTGAGAGGAATTGCGTGTTGTGCTCTAAGTCTTTCGTCACTGCAGCTGTGTCTGCATTAGTGGGTACCCTAAGTCTAGTAATGTTGTGGCTCCAGCAGACTTGTAGAGGTTACTGCCTTGGTGGTCTTGGGTCAGATCTGGGAGAATTCTGTGGATTACCAGGCAGAGACTCTTGTTCTTTTCCCTAACTTTCTCCCAAACAAGTGGAGTCTCTCTCTGTACTGAGCTGCTTGGAGCTAGGAGGGGTGACACAGCACCTCTGTGGCCATTAATACTGGGACTGGGATGGGACAGGCCTGAAGCCTGCCCAGCACTGGATCTTGCCCAAGGTCCACATGGAGACCACTTGCCTGTCTACCACCTATTTTCACACAAAGCCCAAGGGCACTACAATCAGTAGGTGGCAAACCCAGCCAGGCTTGTGTCTTTCCTTTCAGGGCAGCAAGTTACCCCTGGCTCTGGGCGGATCTGGAGATGCTGTCTGGCAGCCAGGGCCTGACGTCGAGAACCTCAGGAATCTACCTGTTGCTCTATTCTGTGGTTGCTGAGCTGGCACCAAGGCAAAAGACAAACTCCTTCCTACTCTTCTCTCCCCTTTACTCAAGCAGAGGAATCTCTCCTGTGGCCACTGCTGCTCAAGGCCTGCAGCAAGTGCTGCATGGTTATTGCCAATATACACTCAAGTCCAAGGGCTCTTTGGTCAGCTTGTGGTCAATACTGATAGGCCTGAGTATCTCCCTTCAGGGCAGTGGGCTTCCCTCTGGCCCAGGGTGGGTCCAGAAATACCATCCAGGAGGCAAGGCCTAGAATGAGGGGCCTTAAGAGCACACTTGGTGCTCTTCCCCACTGTGGCTGAGCTGGTACCCTGGTCCCCTTTACTCTTCTCTGTCTTTTCCTCAAGCGGAAGAAGTCTCCCGCTGTAGCTACCACAGTTGGGAGTATATTTGGATCACTCCTCAGGCCAGCATGGCTCTGAGTCTCACCCAAGGCCCACAGTGAGTACTGCCTGGCTACCACTGTTGATTATACAGAGCCCAGGGCCTCTTTGGTCAGCAGGGGATGAATGCTGCCAGGGCTAGGTCCTTCCCTTCAACTGTGCTGGTTCCATTTTGGTCCAAGGTGTGTCTACAAATGTCATCCAGAAGCTGGGGCCTAGAATGGGGGCCTCAGGATTCTGGTCTCTTGTTCTACTTTGGCTGAGCTGGTATCCAACTTGCAAGACAAGGTCCTTTTTACTCCTCTCTCTTCTGGGCTATGAGCAACACTGCCTGGCTTTGCAGTAGGGGTGGCACAAGCACTCCCTGGCCACTCCAGCTGGTATCTCAATAGGTCATGTGCACTCTAAGTCTACTGGCCTAGTGGAGTGGCAGTAACAGACAACATAAGGTAGGAGTTGCATTGTATTTGAGAAGATGTGGAGAGGACCGTGAACCTACTTTTGTGCAACACTGAAAAGTGTATGCTTCCTCTCAGTTAATTGACATGAGTCTTTGAAGAATAGACTCACATTCTGAATCTGAGTGAATATTCTGTCATTCAGTACCCTTACTTAGCAAGCTAAGTCTTGAAAAATATGATTCCTGAATTTTCTTGATTTCTAGAATAAAATAGTGTGTTCCTCAGAAGAAAGTGGTTTCTTGAAAGGTATTACTTTCAGAAACTAATCTTCTTTTCCTTTTTTAAAAAATAGGATTAAAAGAGTAAAATTAATATCTAACAGAGGGACTGAAACTGACAATGACCCAAGTTGTGTACCTTCTATCATTAAGAAGAGACAGTGTCGACCAGAGATTAGAATGTGGCAAACAAGAGAGAAAGCAAAGTTTTCAGATGGAGAAAAGTGCCATAGGGTAAGATTTAGATGGATTTAACAAAACTTTGTTTCCCCTTGTAACATTTTTCTATTAAGACTCTGTTAAAGATATACAATAGATACTAATAGGTTTTTTAATTTGTCCTAACAAGTAAGTAAAACCACAGGATATGACAAGAAAATATCACATGAAAACTGGAGCTTAGTCTTAAAATTTCTATTACTAGACTTACTAGTTTTGTGAGTTATCCAGCCTTAGTAGTAGGCTAGTAGATTTAATAAACAGATTAGTGAAGAGGGTGCTGTGTCATATTCCAGAGAAGCAGTGATAGTATAGTAAGGGTTTGGGAAACTATTTTGTGGGTTTAGGTAGAGATGGTCCGCTCTGTGTGTATATCTGTACAGTTTTACTTTGTAGTCTTAAACTGTTTTAGGATTGCAGCATTTAGTCTAATATTTATTGAGCCATTATTATTGTTTTAAGTACGTTACATATACTACTATCTTATCTCATTTTTTTTTTAACAAACCTGTGAAATAGATGCTTTTATTATCATTATTTTTCAGATGAGGAAACTCAAATCCAGATAGATTTAGTAAATTGCTCAAGTTTATGTATCTAGTAAGTAGAAGAGCTGTGATTCAGGCTTAGAGTTTGACTTGACTCTTGGTTTTTGAATACTACATAACAGTGCCTCATCATTTAGGATATTTAGTTTCAAGTTAATATTTTTCTTAATTGAGATTAATATATGGATTTGTTCAGTTTTGGGTTAGTTTACTTTTACTGCTTGGTAGTTTTTGTATTTTTTTTTTTTTTTGTTATCACACATGTAGCTTACTAGAATATTTTGGATTGTCCCCTGTGAAGATATTGTTGTTCTCTTTGTAGGAGGCTTTCAGGCATTTGGGTAATGGGGTATCTGATGACCTGTCAAGTGAGGAAGATGGTGAAGCACGGACACAGATGATATTATTGCGTAGGAGTGTGGAAGGGGCCTCAAGTGACAATGGTTGTGAAGTTAAGAATAGAAAATCAATACTTTCAAGGCGCCCAAACTCTCAGGTAATTTCTGTTTTAGTTTATGAAATTATAGGACTAAATCACTGAATTTAGTAAGAAAGCATTTAACATAGTTTCCTATTGCTTGTTGGTCTGATTTTTGGCAGGTAAAGAAAACCACTACAAGGTGGTGTCATATTGTGAGGGATTCAGATAGTCTGGCAGAATCAGAATTTGAATCAGCAGCCTTCAGCCAGGTAAAGTGTCCTTTTGAGAAATCAAGGTATATTTCTGAGTGTAATAACTTTATCCATTCCTTTTTTTATTAGTTGGCCTAAAGTAGCATTTACATTAATATTTGCCTGCCCTCCCTTGTCTCTAATTATCCATGTTCTTATCTAGCAACTTTTAATGACTACACACCTAGAAAGAGAAATAATTTTTTTCCACATTGACTCTAAGCTTAAGAGTATCACAGATGGGCTGGGCGTGGTAGCTCACGCCTGTAATCATAGCGCTTTGAGAGGTTGAGGTGGGTGGCTCGCTTGAGTCCAGGAGTTCGAGACCAGCCAGGGAAACAAAATGAGACCCCATCTTTACAAAAAAAAATAGCTGACTGTAATGGCCTGAAGCTGTAGTGCCAGCTGCTCAGGAGACTGAGGCAGGAGGATCACAGAGCCCAAGCCCAAGAGGTTGCAGTGGGCTGTGATCGTGCCTCTGCACTCCAGCCTGGGTGACAAGGTGTGACCCAGTATCAAAAAATAAAAACGCATTATTGTTATGCAAAGCCCTGTGAACAAATGAATTTATGGTGATTGACTTATGAAGGCTTTCAAGCCATTGCTGTAGATAACTTGTTTTATTTCGCATAGTTATTTTTAAAGCTGAATAACATTTTTTGCTTTTTGTTTTCCTTTAAAGTGCTCTAGATCTGGTGTGAGTGGTGGCTCTCGAAGCCTCAACATGTCAAGAAGAGACTCAGAAAGCACCCGCCATGACTCAGAGACTGAAGATATGTTATGGGACGACCTGCTACATGGCCCAGAGTGCCGGTCATCTGTCACCAGTGACAGTGAGGGGGCCCATATGAATACCCTTCACTCAGGGACCAAACGTGACCCCAAAGAAGATGTTTTTCAGCAGGTCTGTGCAGGCATGATAAGAATAGCTAGTATTTATTGTGTTCTTACTGTGTGTGAGGCACTGTGTTATCTCATTTAACTTTACAATAATCCTTTAGGGTAGATACTATTATTATCCTCAGTTTAGAGGTGAGGAGATTGTGCAGAGCCTGTAAGTGAAGATGTTGGAACTAGAACTCAGGGAGAAGTAATCTAGAGTTGCCATAACCTAAAGTTTTCTTTACATTACTTTTTCGTATTATTTTCCTTAGAATGGTCCTTAATGTTTATTTATATTTTCTATGAGTAGACTTTGCATATAGAAAATATATACCCCATATTTTCATGAACATCACAGTATTACATATGAATTACTAGAAATTGGCATTGCTTGCTTTTTGAATAATGCGTAAAATAAATTATGCTTTTAATTTCAGGTTTTATATTAATTTCATAAAATCAGATAGCCATTAGAAGGTATTTCAACCTTCCAACCAACGTAGAGATTCATTCTACATATGTGTAAATTTTTACCATCTGTCATTTAGTGATAATAGTTCCTATTTCTTAGGAATAGTGTGAAATACCTAATGAGGTATTATATTAATAATACTTTATATTAATATAGTATATTAAATAATACTTTATATTAATACTTTATATTAATAAAGTACATAGCATAATACCTGGAAAGAGTAAATATCCAATAAATGTTAGCATTATTATTAATATCTCCATCAGATGATCAGTTGGCCTCTTAAATACTTCTGGAGCTGGAGTGCTTGTTATTTAATGATACAGCTTATTCCACTTCTAGGTAGATTGAATGATGAAGAAATAATTCTCATATCAACCTTTCAGTTGCTTAATGTCAATGATTGTTATGGTTCTTAGGTTTTTGTTCTTTAGGCTAAATATTTCCACATTGCCTTGCAAATAGTGGATGATGGATATACATTTGTTTATTGAATTCTCTTGATTCAAAGATACCATTGATTTAGGTTATACATTTTCATTTAAAAGATCCACTTCATTAAATGTATATAATTTTTAAAAAATGAACCAGAAACAATGTAAACTTTCTCATTAGAGTTTTGTTTGTTTGTTTTTTGAGATAGAGCTCACTCTGTTGCCCAGGCCGGCGTACAGTAGTACAATCATGATTCATTGCAGCCTTAACCTACCCCGCTCAAGTGATCCTCCCACCTCAGCCTCTTGATTAGCCACCATGCTTGGCTAATTTTTAAATTTTCTGTAGCGACAAGGTTCCACTGTGTTGCTTAGGCTGGTCTTGAACTCCTAGGTTCAAAGAATCATCCACTTCAGCCTCCCAAAGTATTGGGATTACAGGGGTGAGCCACCATGCCTGGCTCTCATTAAAATTTTATGCTACTTTTTCTGATTTTGCAGTGAGTTTAAATATTTTTTACATTCAGTTTAAAGGGTCATCTAAATTACATTAGCTTTCAGTAGTTATGCATAGCATCATGATAACCTTGATCTCCTTAGCACTCCCCTCCTTTGAAATTTGCAGTATAATTTTAAGATATATATAAGAATAATTGAGTGTGGTAAACTTACTGTGTCAAATTCAATAAATCATTTTCCAATCCTGTTCACCTAGCCTGTTCTTCTTTTATTTCCTGTATTTCTTTTTCTTCTTCTTTTTTTTTTATTTTGAGACAGAGTCTCGCTTTGTTGCCAGGTGCCAGTCTGGAGTGCAGTGGTGCGATCTCAGCTCACTGCAACCTCGGCTTCCCGGGTTCGAGCAATTCTCCTGCTTCAGTCTCCCGAGTAGCTGGGACTACAGGCATGCGCCACCACGCCCAGCTAATTTTTGTATTTTTTAGTAGAGACAGGGTTTTACCATGTTGGCCAGGATGGTCTCAGATCTCTTGATCTCTGATCTGCCCGCCTTAGCCTCCCAAAGTGCTGGGATTACAGGTGTGAGCCACTGTGCCTGGCCTTCCTGTATATTACACTAACCACCCAAGTCAAAAAGTTTCATTCTTGACCCCATTCTTTTTTTTTTTTTTTTTTTTGAGATGGCATCTCGCTCTGTCACCCAGGCTGGAGTACAGTGGCACGATCTCAGCTCACTGCAGGTGAGCTGCCTCCCAGGTGCAAGCAATTCTCCTGTGTCAGCCTCCCAAGTAGCTAGGATTATAGGTGCCTGCCATCACACCCGGCTAATTTTTGTATTTTTAGGAGAGATGGGCTTGCGCCGTGTTTGCCAAGCTGACCTGACCTCAAATGATCCGCCTGCCTTGGCCTCCCTGGGACTATAGGCATGAGCTGCTGTGCCTGGCCGGCCTCATTCTCTCCACCCTCAATCACTTATGTTCTCTTAACTGAGCTGTCTAAATACCTGCATCTGTCTGTTTGTGGTCACCCTGCTTGCTGCAGATCATTATCTTAACTGGATCGTTACAACAGCTTCTGTAGGCTTGCCTCTGTTTCTTTCGTTTTCCTCACTACAGCCATAGTGATACTTTTAAAATACAAATTTGATAACACCACTTTTTTAAAAATCCTTTTTTCTTCTTTCTGGATTGCTTGCTTCTTTTATTTATTCTAATACAGTCTCATCTCTGTCCATTCTCTCCCTGCTCCTCCCATGGTTTACTTCAACTTGACTAACCTTTTCTGATATGTACCAGGCCTCATATGCTTCTGGGTCCTTTTGCATACAGATTTCTTTCCTGGGACATGATTTTCTCTAATACCCATTCTTTTGGTTTATTCCTTTTTATTTTCAGGCAGGTCTTGGCTTGAGTGATGCTTCCTTTAGGAAGCATCTATCTTGTCTCCATTTTATCCACAGGCATGATACATAGTAGGTGCTTAATAAATATGAGTTGTATAAGTCAGTTAATCAATGAATCACATCAGTGATTCAAATCAGTAAATGCTTGTCGGCATTATGGTAAGCATTGTGGTAGAAAGAGAAAAAAAATATGCCAGATGGTCCTTTTCTAGAGGTTATATTTTAGTTTGGGAACAAGATAATTATATAGGAAATAAGTAGAGGATACCATAAAAGCACCATATAATAAGATGCTATTTGTCTGATACAGACCGTAAAAGTTTTTCTTTTCAGATAAAGGCAAAGTTAGTAAGGCTGAGGCTGTCAGAGAGGACCATGATGGTGAAATGGGACTTGAGCTAGTACTTACAGAATAAGGCATGATATGGCAGAGGAGGAGAGGGAGCTGTTTTTTCATTGTGACTGTCTCCACTTGAGCTTTTCTAAGCCTCGCTAAGTTTCTGTGTCCTGGTTAGACCAGAAACAGACTTAATAGTCCTCAGTCATTCTTGTGATAAATAAGTCCTTTTAGCATCTCTCTTTCTTTACTTCCTTTTACTCCCAGTGTAGTCTCCTAGCTCTAGAAATACTTTCTTCCTTAATAGGCCATGACTACACTAAGCTTATCCTCACTTCCATACCTTTAGAGAGGGAAGCAACCTTGGAGATCATGGACTCCTATCTCTCCTTACAACAGAAGACAATTATTCTCTCTCCAGGTAAGAGAATGGCTAAGTAAAGAAAAAAGGACTTAGTGGGCCATGGTGGTATGTGACTATGGTCCTCGCTACACAGGAGGCTGAGATGGAAGGATTGCTTGAGCCCAGGAGTTTGGGACCAGCCTGGGCAACATAGTGAGACCCTGTCTCAAAAACAAAAAGAAAAGAAAAAAGAAAGGGCCAGTATCATAGAGGTGGTTATTGGAGTGGTGGCATATAGAGCCTGGGAATCTACATTTTTTACTATTTTGGATATTTGGTAATTTTTCTAACTTTTCAAAATGGGAATACAAGTAATTTTATTTATTTATTTATTTATTTATTTATTTATTTTAATACAAGTAATTTTGAAGTCCTTTCAAACTGTAAGATAAAGGGAAAGAAAAACTAATGGAGGAAAAAAAAGGCTTGGATAGAAACAATTTTATATTTTTCTTCTCAGAACCATTTATTCTGGCTTCAGAATTCAAGTCCTGCCTCTGATCGAGTTAGTGCAATAATCTGGGAAGGGAATGAATGCAAAAAGATGGATATGTCTGTATTGGAAATAAGTGGCATCATCATGAGCAGGGTAAGATTAAATTTGTTTTCAGATTTTTCAAAACATGATCAGGAGCTATTTCATAAGAATCTCTTAGTGATTAAAACAGTATGACTGCTTTTGAAGCACATGTATATCATATATAATAGTATATATTATTAACTTATATATCTAATTTTGTAGTCAGAGTCTTTACATGGTAGCATATATATTATTTGTTATACCTGGTCTCTATTAATTAGCGTAACCAACTGTTCAGGTATTCTCTACCGATAATCCTTCTCTCATTGAATCATAATTTTTAATAAGATTTAAAAGTCGTAAATCTGTATGTTGTTTGTATTTATGCTTTTAGAATGTGTTTTTAATAGTCTAAATAGTATTTGATAAATACTGCTTTTTTTTTGTTTTTTTGAGACGGAGTCTTGCTCTGTCATCAGGCTGGAGTATGCAGTGGTACAGTATCAGCTCACTGCAACCTCCGCCTCTTGGATTCAAGCGATTCTCCTGCCTCAGCCTCCCGAGTAGCTGGGACTACAGGTGTGCACCACCATGCCTGGCGAATTTTTGTAATTTTAGTAGAGATGGAGTTTCACCATATTGGCCAGGCTGGTCTTGAACTCCTCACCTCGTGATTTGCCCACCTCTACCTCCGGAAGTGCTGGGATTACAGGCGTGAGCAACTGCTCCCGGCCTGATAAATACTGCTTTGTAACTCCATTTAGCTACACAATAATGATGGAAATTTTTGTTCACAGGTCAATGCATATCAGCAAGGAGTAGGTTATCAGATGCTGGGAAATGTTGTCACTATTGGATTAGCATTTTTTCCATTCTTATATCGACTTTTCCGTGAGAAGAACCTTGACCAACTGAAGTCCATTTCAGCTGAGGAGATCTTGACTCTCTTTTGTGGGGCACCACCTGTTATACCTATTATTGTTTTGTCCGTAATTAATTTTTTCGAAAGATTGTGTCTTACTTGGATGTTTTTTTTCATGATGTGTGTGGCAGAGAGAACATATAAACAGGTCAGTGGAAACATAAGTAAAATTTTTTACCTCTGTTTTTGTATATGATATTCCATTGAGTTGGTTTTGGTCTCTTGCTTTGGTCTCTCTTCAAGTTGATGTGGGCAATAAAGGATTGATAAGGGACTTTTGATATTTGTGGATTTATTGTTTGTGTCACTATTTACAAATTACACATTATAATCTGAAATTCTGCCAGGCCCCATGTGTAGAATAAGTGGCTTAGCCAGTGAGTGAACCTAGCCGACTGCTTAGCATCTGCATCGCAGTATGCCTTTTTTGTTTTTTATCCATAGAATAAAATAATTCTCTACATGTGATAATGTTTTTGTGAAAAATGGCCAGTAAGAAATAAATGTATTGAAATTTGATAAGAATTGTAAGTGGAGGGCTTAAAATATTGGTGATATGCAGAAGTGTGATTTTTTATTTTTTTTTGAGACAGGGTTTTGCTGTGTTGCCAGGGTGGAGTGCAGTGGTGTGAGCGTGGCTCACTCCAGATTTGACCTCTCCTGAGGACCAAGCAGCCCTCCTAGCTCAGCCGCCCCGGTAGCTGGGACTACAGGCCTGGGCCACCACACCTGGCTGACTTTTTTGTGTTTTCATAGAGGTGAGGTCTTTGTTGCCCAGGCTGGTCTCAAACTCCAAGGCTCAGGCGATCCTCCATCTTTGCCTCCCAAAGTGCTGGGATTACAGAGCATGAGCCACTGTGCTGAGCCCCAGAAATGTGATTTTTGAATGGAAATTTAATTTGAGAATAAGCCAGAATCATGTATAAACATTTGAGTTTGTGAAGTAGTGGATCCGCAAACTCCAGCCATTCTTTGCTGGTTTCCAAAGAATATTGCTTGCAAATTTTGAGTGTACCATATTGTGAGGAAGTCTATTTCTATGTAATATGCTTTGGAAACAAAAGGGTAATGACCTATTAATGAAAATTTTCAGTGTCCATCTTAGTGATCACTGATTAGAACTTCATTCTTTTTAACATTGTTATATTCTGGGAATATTGTTGTCAATTATATGAATGCCCAGACACATACATTTCACTGTGTTTTTTTTTAAACCTCTTCTAGAGATTTTTATTTGCAAAACTCTTCAGCCATATTACTTCTGCCAGGAAAGCTAGGAAATATGAAATACCTCATTTCAGACTTAAGAAGGTGGAGAATATTAAAATATGGTTATCACTGCGTTCCTATCTAAAGGTGAGTTTGATTTGATTAACAATAGAGTGTATGCAAGAATATGCTCACTGAAGCTCCTGGCAGCAATTACTCAGTAGACAGTGTAGTTCTTGGTATTAAGCAGATTATATCAGCAGCTGACAGATTTGCTGGACAGTAAGTTGGATGTCATCTTTCTGCAAAGCTGGTAGGGGTAGGTAAAGAAGAGCTTAGAAAGGTAAAAGAAAATATAAATTTCCTAGGCGCAAAATGATAATTAAATAGTACACATTGTTCTGACTTTCTGGGAAATATTCCAGCTGAAAGTATGTCAATGAATTAGTCTCCCTTACTTTGGAAATGCATGGATTTCAGTACTTAAAGTTGACGACATCCAAAATATGTTAAAATCCTATCTCAGAAACTTCTTATAAACGTTATTTCCACACGAATATAGTATAATTCAGAGTGTTAATGATGTGAGGGCCATTGCTGTCTGCCTGTAATCTAAAACATTAACACGTGTCTCACTCCACAGAGACGGGGGCCACAGCGCTCAGTTGATGTGGTTGTATCTTCAGTCTTCCTGCTGACACTTTCAATTGCTTTCATTTGTTGTGCTCAGGTAAAAGTTTCATATCTGCTTTAAGGAAAAATGAAAATTCTATTATAGGGTTCACTTTTTTTTGTAGACTAGGTCTTTAAGTGTATATTTTTAATGCGTCTACATTTTTTACTATTTTGGATATTTGGTAATTTTTCTAACTTTTCAAAATGGGAATACGAGTAATTTTGAAGCCCTTTCAAACTGTAAGATCACTCTAACTTTAGCGGGTAATTTTTTTTTTTTTTGAGACGATGTCTTACTCTGTTGCCCAGGCTGAAGTGCAGTGGCATGATCTCGGCTCACTGCAACTTCCGCCTCCCAGGATCAAGTGAGTCTCCTGCCTCAGCCTCCTGAGCAACTGGGATTACAGGCGCCCTCCACCACGCCCGGCTAATTTTTGTATTTTTAGTAGAGATGGAGTTTCGCCACGTTGGCCAGGCTAGTCTCAAACTCCTGACCTCGTGATTCGCCCACCTTGGCCTCCCAAAGTGCTGGGACTACAGGTGTGAGCTACCTCACCTATCATATCATGATTGCAAAATATTGACTTTCTAACTACATTATTTTTTCTGTATTTATTGTCACTCCAGAGACCTTTCATTTCTTTCCCTCTCATTTATTCATTCATTTGTTCATTATACTGTGGAATTATGTATTCTCATTTTTATCCAGTGGGTTAAAATTTTTTATTATAGGCTGGGCATAGTAACTTAACACCTATAATCCAGCACTTTGGGAGGCTGATGTGGGAGGATTGTGTGAGGCCAGGAGTTCAAGACCAAGCTGGGCGACATAATGAGGACCCCTCTCTTAAAAAATTCTTACTATATTTGCTTCGATGCCTACATTGTCCAAAATTTGGCCAGTGGGAGTCCCTTGAAGTCCCCTCTTGTATCCTTTTGACAGGGTCTCCTTTTTGTAAAACACTTCTCTGCTTTCTGAATTAAGTTACAGGTTTATCTTATACTTTCACATTTATTGAATTTTAACATTATTCTGTGGTCAGAACATACTCTGAATATTTTCAGTCCTTTGAAATATCTAGAGGCTTACTTGATCCAGCATATATTCCGTTTTGTTAAATTTTCCATTAGCACATTGAAAAGATTTGTATTCTGTCATTGTTAAGAACAGTGGCCTATATGTATCAAATTTTCTATATTTTTACTGAATTTTTGGTCTGCTTATTCTGTCAGCCATTGGTAGAGGTGTGTTCAAGTCTGATTGTGGATTTGTCTGTTTCCTCTTATTTCTGTCAATTTTTGCTTTATATATCTTGAAGCTGTGTGACTGGGTACATCCAGATTTAATATTGTTATCCATCCTTTTGGGGAATTGACTTTTATGTCTTTTTTAGTGGTTTCTTTTTTCTGAATCCAGGATCCAATTCAGAATTACGTATTGCATTTAATTATCATGTCTCTTTAGTTTCCTTTAATCTGGAAATATGTCAGTCTTTGTCTTTCATGACCCTATAAAATGTGTCTATTTTTAATGTTTCTTCTTGATTTGATGTTAATTTCATTGCACCAGCTGTCTTTTGATTCATTTTTACATGTTATATCTTTGTCTACCTGCTTCTGTTCTTTTGTTCTCATATTTTAGGTGTGCCTCTTATTATCAGCATGTTGTTTTATGGTTGTTTGTTCTTTCTTTCTCTTTTTCTCTCTCTCTCTTTTTCTCTTTCTCTCTTTCTTTCACTGGGGCTACAAGCACATGCCACCTAGCCTGACTACTTTTTTAATTTTTTGTAGGAGTAGGGGCTGGCTTTGTAGCTCAGGCTGGCCTTGAACTCCTGGCTTCAAGAGATCCTCCTGCTTTGGCCTCTGAGAGTGCTGGGATTACAGGCATGAGATACTGCCCTGCTGGCTGCTTGTTTTTTTAATCCATCCTCACAGTCTCAGTATTCTGGAGTGTCTGGCCCATTTAAACTTAATGTTATTACTATAACCACAAATATATTTGGTTCTTACATTTTCTACCTGCTAATTGTCCTTTTTCACTCCTCTTGTCATCTTTTTATTAACCAAATGTTTTTAAATATTCCATTTAATCCTATTAACTTGTTATATGTTCTTTTATTATTGTTTAGTAAAGAGATTACAACATGCATGCTTAATTTTTTATAGTCTGATAAAATGATTAATTTGTCATTCTCTTGATAATGCTAGGCCTTTAGAACAGTTTATCCCATTTACCTCTTCACCTTTTGTATTACTGTCCTTCACCTTAATTTTACATCAATTTTAAAACTACAAGATGTAATTATTATTGTTTTGTGTAATTAATCATTTATATTTACTCACATATTTACTTTTTCCATTGCTTTTTATTATTTCCTGAATTTCTGTGTTTCTCTCTGGGATTATTCTTCTCCTACCTGAGTAACTCCTTTAGTATTTATTTTAGTACCAGTCTGATGGTGATGAATTCCCTCAGTTTTTGCTTGTTTGAAAATCTATTTTATCACTTTCACTTTTGAATTGTGTGTGTGTGTGTATTTTTTTAAACCAGGAATCGAATTCCAGGTTGCCAGTTACTTCCTTTCAGCACCTTTAGGATTCTGTTGCTTTCTGAAATCCACATTTTATTTTGAAGTCCACTGCTAGGCTGCCATGGCAAGCCAAAGTGAATATGAGTCAAACTCAGTGGGGAAGCAGAAAACAAAGGTCTTGTAAGGCAATGAAGCTGGCTAAGATGGAAATCTGAATAGCCCTAGGGGAAGTCAGATGGAGAGGGCAGCTGCTGGGTGACTTCCTGTTTTTTACAAGGTTTCTGTGAGCATTATCTGTATGTTTTTCAGTAAATTCCATCATACCTTGTGCTTGTTTGAGTAAACTTCTTTACTTTTAAATCAACAAATTTAAGAACAAAATCTTTTACCACAAAATTTGACACATAATAGGCACTCAATAAATGGTAGTTGCTGCTGCTATTGTTATTTGGAGCCTAAAACAGAGTAAAGAACTGATCCTTAGGATTTTCTAGTCATCCAGTTGGATGGGTCAAATGCTTCAGGGAGCTCACCTGACATAATGCAAAGTTATTACTTTGAATAACGGTCGCCATACAGTTGTGAGTGGACACAATGTTAGTTAAAGTAGCTGTAAATGCATTTGTCTTATTTTATGTGTGGTATTTTCCTCCTTTGTTACTTCTAGACCCTTGCTAAAGGAGGAAATCTAGAAAACTTAGAGAAATATATAATGATCAAATAAATAGGTAATACTTTATAAGTATTAAAGCTCTTCTGCTTTGAGTATTAAAATATTGGATATTTGGAAATGTTCTTAAATTGACAGAGTAAAAGAGTAATTACATGATTTTAAGGTAAATGAAAAACTTAACTTTCTTTTTTATCCTTTATATAGGTTCTCCAAGGACATAAAACTTTCCTGAATGATGCTTATAACTGGGAGTTTTTGATCTGGGAAACAGCTTTACTACTTTTCTTATTGCGTCTGGCCTCATTGGGGTCTGAAACCAATAAGAAATATAGCAATGTTTCGATACTACTTACAGAACAGGTATTGATCAGTCCTGTCAATTGGGTTTAGTGGTTAGGGGTAGCATAATGCACTGCAGGGTTCCTGCAGAGGATTCAGGGTTTAATTACTGTCTAGCTATCACTTTCTAGTTACATGACCTCACAAGTCACTTTGCTGCTATGTAGTTGCTTATCCCTAATAAAATGGATGTAGTATCTCCACCGGCTCCCAGGATTGTGAGAAGATCTAATGGATTGAAAAGACTTTGTATACTGTAGAGAGATTTTTTTTTTTTTTTGACATGGAGTCTCGCTCTGTCACTAGGCTGGAGTCCAGTGGCTTGATCCTGCTCACTGTAATCTCCACCTCCCAGGTTCAAGTCATTCTCCTGCCTCAGCCTCCCAAGTAGCTGGGATTACAGGTTTGCACCACCACACCCAGCTAATTTTTGTATTTTTAGTAGAGATGGGGTTTCACCATGTTGGCCAGGATGGTCTTGATTTCTTGAGCTTGTGATCCACCCACCTCAGCCTCCCGAAGTGCTGGGATTACAGGTGTGAGCCACCACGCCCAGCCTATAGAGAGATTGTTATTGGTGGTAATGGAACATGCTTTTAATCTCATATTCTATGTCAAGTATTAGATCTTCAGAGTACTTGTCATTTAGCATGTATAATAAGCTTCTTGAATTCTGTATCAGACATACAGTACATTATTCAGTGTTTGGAAAATACTTGGTTTTCAGTATGTGAATAGATGCTAAGATTGAGAAATATCTCTTGTAAATACAAGAGTAGTATAAAGTGTTTTTTAAAATTTTGTTTTTAATTTCAAGTTTATCCATAAACTTTGAATAAAAACACTTATCATTTTTGTTTTTTTGTCTTAGAATCATACTGAAGAATTCTTCCTACAAGGCAAAATATAAGGAATTAGCAAAGTAAAAGGAGCTATTTTCTTCCATTCATAAATATTTAATGAGGATGTTATATTATCTAGGGGATAGTGAGATGAATAAGATATAGGTTTTGAACTCAAGGTGCTTACATGCTAATCATGTTATATTGCAAGTAATATTAAAAATTTTCATTGTTTTGATATTTAAATTGCTTCATGATTTATTATTTTTTCTACACTAAGTAGTTTTTCCTTGCCAGAGGGAGACTGATCAGGGGTGGGGGCTAGAGTATGTGAAATATATTCTCTGGAGCAATAGCTACTAGAATTTCAAAATTTACTTTACTTGAAAACATAACCTTTTAAATGTGCCAGATTTTATGCAGTATGTGTATAATATATATGTATATATTTTGCGAGAAATTTACCTTAATTTCTATTCCTTCCTTAGATTAATTTATATCTTAAGATGGAAAAAAAGCCAAATAAAAAAGAACAGCTTACTCTAGTAAACAATGTATTAAAGCTCTCTACCAAGTTGTTGAAAGTAAGTCATAGCCCGTGATACACTTTTACTGTCATTTACGTTAAATCAGCCTCTTCTCTGAGCAAACATTAAATGTTGATGATACCTTGGGTTGGGAGGGTCCTGGAAGTGGACTCTTCTACGGTGGCATCAGGGATAGGGGTCACAGTCGTGGTTAGAACCAGAACTGAGGTCACAGAGCTCCTGGAGGTTAAGGACAAAGAGTTGCTCCCCATCACCAAGTTGGCCCATCTGGTCAAAGACATGAAGATCAAGTTCCTGGAGATCTGCCTTTTCTCTCTGTGCATCAAGGACCAGGTTCAAGGCATTTGTCACCACCGAGGACTACAGTGGCTATGTTGGTCTGGTTGTTAGTGCTCCAAGGAGGTAGCCAGCACCATTCATGGGCAATAATCATGGTCGAGCCCTTTATCCCTCCCTGTGTGCGGAGGCTACTGGGGGAGCAAGATTGGCATGCCCTACACTCACACTGCCCTTGCAAGGTGACTGGTAGGCTGCATCTCCATGCTGGTGGCCTCACCCCTGCCTCCAGAGGCATTGGTATCATCTTGGCCCCTGTGCCCAGGAAGCTGCTGCTGATGGTGGGTACCCACCACTGCTGCACTTTAGGGGCTATGCTGCCACCCTGGCCAATTTTGCCAAGGGTACCTTTGATGCCATCTCTAAGACCTACAGCTGTTTCACCCACAGCCTCTGGATAGAGACGTGTTCACCAAGTCTCCCTATTAGGAATTCACTGACCATGGCCTAAAGACCCATACCAGTGTCTCCATGTAGAGGACCTAGGCTCTAGCTGTGGTCACCATGTGGTGGTTTTTTTTTGTTTTGGAGACGGAGTCTAGCTCTTATCACCAGGCTGGAGTGCACCGGTGCGATATCAGCTCACTGCAACCTCCACCTCCCGGGTCCAAGCAATTCTCTTACCTCAGCTTCTCAAATAGCTGGGATTACAGGTGCATGCCACCACACCCAAGTAATTTTTATATTTTTAGTGGAGACAGTTACACTGTGTTGGCCAGGCTGGTCTTGAACTCCTGACCTTGTGATCTTAGCCTCCCAAAGTGCTGAGATTACAAGCGTGAGCCACCGCACCCAGCCCACGTGGTGACTTTATGCCAGAAAAGTAAAGTTGAGTTAGCCTGTTTTAAATACATTAATTAATGTTTTACTTCTCAGAACCCAGTTAGAGATAGATGCTAGGCTGTGTAGATTCAAAATGCTGACGTGATGGTTTTGGGTTAATAACTATGTATGAAAAAATTTCCAATTTTGATACGCAGGTTCTGATGATTGCTTAGGTCTGTCACATTGTGTGTGTGTGTGTGTGTGTGCGTGCGTGCGTGCGTGCGTGCGTGTGTGTGTGTTTTTAACCACAAATGACATTGCTCAAATTTACCTAAAAAAGCTTAATGGAAAAGTAGGTGAAAACACATTATGGCTTTTTTTGAAGGTAGCTCTTTGAATATTAAGGAAAGACAGCCTTAACCATTCATCTTTACCCACGATAAAACACAGCAAGAAGTCATTAATAGCTATGAGAAAACATGTATCTCATTTCATTTCTTTGATGTTTTTTATAGGAGCTGGACACACCATTTAGACTCTATGGACTGACAATGAATCCCTTAATCTACAATATCACAAGAGTAGTTATCCTTTCTGCTGTCTCAGGTGTTATAAGTGATCTTCTAGGATTTAATATAAGAGTAAGTATCCCCACCACTCTGTAGCATCTTAGTCTTAAAAATTACTGTGTACAGAAATCTGTGTTCTTCACACACACGCACACACACGTGTGTGTGTGTTTCTAGCATGGAAATAACTCTCGAGGTAAAGAAATAGGCATTTTGATTGGTGGTCCACAGGCTTTTCAGCTTTGGTTTTCTCAGTTTACACAAGTATAACAGTGCTCTTGAATGGAACAAAAAAATCAAGTTTGAATTTTGTATCAGTTTAATAGTCTGAGCTGGGTAAGGGTCTTACTCTGATCCTGGGAAATGTACAGAGGTAGAATGAATGAAAACCAATACATGAAGTGCATTGTATTATTCTTGATCCTGGAAGTTTTAAATGTTTTTTCTTTATGATGTTCTATGGTTATTGCTAGACTTGATACGTTTTCTTCTTTTATAAAGGAATCTTGGTTTATAGTCACGTAAGTGTACCATAAATCCCATGTGGTTTCCCTAGAGCTAACTTATTTTCGTGATTTTCTTTTCTTAGCTGTGGAAAATTAAATCATAAGCTGAGTTAAATGCCCGGACTCTCCCCTGGCTGGTATCAATACTTACCCATTAAGGAAAGAGATGACTGCAGAAACCAGTGAGATATCCACCTGCTTGTTCACATGCACAGGTGCTCTCAGCTCTGCCAAAGCCAATGAATGGTGTTTCCAGAGGAACAAGTCCTTTTCCAACTGGGTGTGCATGCTAAAAACCTGTATTTTCATGCTTTTCAGACAGTATGAATAGTCAGCCAACTAAAGACTGTGTGTTATGGTAATACAAGGACAATTTTCTAGTTAGGAAATTTATTCTGGGCACTTCAGTACTGTGACAGTTATATTTACAGGACATAGTCTTTTGGGCAGCTATCATAGATGCCCAAAGCATGAAGCAAATATCTTTTGTTGGAAATATGCAAATTCAGTACTTTTTCATTACAGTCTGTAGAATTGGAGATTTCATTTCTCTATCAAAGAGAGATCAAGCAAACTATTTTCGGTTAAATCTGAATAAAAGAACCTTTACTGAACAATTTCGGTTTCTAGGTTTTCTTTGTTGTTGAAGGGAAAAAATAACTTTTAAAGTATAAGTTTCTATTAAACTGTGGAGAAATTTATTAGTTTATAATTTTGAGTTAATCCTAATAACTGTATAGTTGTTGGTGCATGCATACAATAGTCCATGTAATTCAGCATGGGAAATTTAAGTATATGCCTACTCATCCATTTCCATCATACAACATGGTTTCCATGTTCTCTGTGGAAATCATGGAAACCTGGTTTCCATATAGATCATCTGAGTTGTGGTTCCTAACACAGTGCTATGTGTCCTATCACAAGCATCACTGATAGTTTATCTGTTGTGCAACTTAACGTATTCAACCCTGAGTACATTTTTCAGGTCCTCAGTGTCTATAATCAGCTATGCCATACCTCTGATGATACAGGTTCTGCTATGCAGCATCCTGTTATACACATGCATATGTTAATGAAAACTCTAATAGTCTACTTGCAATTCTTGCTCATTAAGTTACCTGCCTGCTTTAAAGAACCTCTTTTTTTTTTTTTTTTTGAGACAGAGTCTAACTCTCACCCAGGCTGGAGTGCAGTGGCACCATCTTGGCTCACTGCAACCTCTGCCTCCTGGGTTCAAGTAATTCTCCTGCCTCAGCCTCCTAAGTAGCTGAGATTACAGGTGCCCGTCGCCATGCCTGGCTAATTTTGAAGACTCTCTTGAGGCAAACTGAAAGCCTGAATATTTTAATAATAAGGTTTTGTGAAGTTTTAAATAGAAGTAATTTAGAAACTTGGTTATTACATGTAAAGCATGTATTCATTCAAAATTAGAGTATCAGTTGCACATTTTCTAATAGGAAGATTTACGAGGTTTAGAGGTAGATTTCTAAAGAGTCCAGGGATTGAGATCAGACCTTTCTGGGTTCAAATCCTTGGCCCTGCCACATATTAGCTCTTCACATATCAATTTCCTCAGTTGTTAACCCATTTATGGGGATAGTAACTACAAATGGGGACAATACATAATAGGGTTGTTAAGATTAAATGAGGTTATCATGTCAGGTGCTTGCACAGTGTAAAGTATTTAATACTTAGTAAATCTGTTACTACTATTTAAAGTCCTTCAAACAAATCTCACTGATAATTCCTATGAAGATAGAAATATAGAAAGCAAGGTTGCTGAACTAGAAGCCAATTACCAAAAATATGCAGCCTTTTATACATGAGCTATAATTTTTAAATGGCAAAACTCCATCATAGTGATCGAGCTTTCAAAGGAAGTGTTCTGTAGAAGCCTTCAGCGTCTCAACAGATGGCTCATAGAAACCACGCTTTTACTATTTCCATAAGGAACCGTAGCAGTGATCTCAAATCCAAAATTGAGCTTGCAGATTTCAAATGAAAACTGATGCCTTCATCTTTTTCTTCTACAAAAAATGCTGTTCTATATTTTACATACAACATTTACACAGTGAATTATTAATTCAAAAGTGGTGCTTAGAGTGTATTATTTGTGTGGATTGCTTCAGTTGTGGTTTTGATGGTGTATATTGGTTTAAATTATTTTTCAGGTGGGTAAAATTATATGTAAGTATAGTTAATCATATCAGAAACTTAGGAATGATTCTTGACTCATTTTTCTTCCTCATACCTCACATCCAGTCAATCACCAAGTCTTTGAATGATTATCTTCTAGATATCTTTCTAATCAGTCCACCCTTCTTCCTCCCCTCTGCCACCACTAAGTCAACATCTTTTGTTTTTTGAACAAATTTCTGCTGTCTCTGCTCTTATATATGCTTGACTCCTTTCCCCCAAGCCTAATCCATTCATCTCACAAATGTAATAAGTCTTTTCTGAAATGAAAGTCTCATCATTTTGAATCCATTAGTGGTTTACTAGCACTTTGAAGATAAAAATCCAAAATCCTTTTAGCAAGGTGTATAGACCTACCCTATTGAGAAAGATTTTGAATCTTTACGTTTGAAATATACCTTTACTGGGTATAAAATTCTAGGTTTAAAGATGTGGTTGTGCCATTACCTCCTAGGTTATAGTCACTCTAGTCTTTGCTCCTCTGTATGTCAAGTGTCTTTTTTTTTTTTTTTTAAACTGGCTACTTTAAAAATTTTTATCTTTACTATTGAATTTGTGTAATTCAATTATAGTGTACATTGGTATAACTTTTCTCATGTGTTCTGTGCTTGGGGTTTGTTGAACTTACTGGATCTGTGGGTTTATAGTTTTCATATTATTTTATATATAGTTTTCTGTTTTCACATACAATTTGGAAAAAATTTTGGTATTTCTTAAAATAATTTTTCTACAATCTACCCTCACCTACTTCCTTCTGGGACTCAAATTTACATGTATATGAGACTGCTTGAAGTTGTTTCTCAGCTCACTGATGCTCTATACATTTTCCAGTCTTCTTTTTCTAGTCTTTAATTTTGGATGGTTTGTTTTGCTGTGCCTTCAAGTTTGTTTTTTTTTTTTTTTTTAACTCTAATTTGCTATTAATTCCATTCTATGCAGTTTTTCATCTCTAGAAGTTTGAGTTTGGTCTTTTTTATATCTTCCATGTCTCTCTTTAACATGAGTATTCTTTTCTCCACCTTAACATATTTATAATAGGAATAGTATATAAGGATATTAAAACAGTTATTGGGGCCATTTTCCTCCCATCATTTTGGGTCATTTTACTGCTGTTTTGCATTCATGGTAATTTTTTATTGGTTGTGAATTTTATACTGTTGGTTTTTGTATGTATGTTTGTATTCTTCTTTGTAGACTTTTAAGTATTCTTAAGAGCTTTGTTTTGGAACACTGTAAAGTTACTTGGAAACAGTCTGATTATTTCAAGGCTTGCTTTTAAGCTTTGTTAAGTGGGCAAGAACAGCCTTTAGTTTAGGGCTGCTTTTCTGCATTTACTGAAGCAGTATCCTTCTGAGTACTCTACCTGATGCTCTGTTCATTATAAGGTTTTTTTCTTTGTCTGCAGTAGCATGAACTATTCCCAGACTTGTGCGAACTTCAGGAATTTTTCTGCCTGCTTCTTGGTCTTTCCCTGTTCTTGAGTATTTCTTCATATACTTGTGCTGATCAATACTCAGCCAAAGACTTGAAAGGAGCCCTCCCCTCTCTGTGCAGCTGCGTTCCCTCTGGTACTCCGTCATAGAATATCTAGACCCCAAGGCCTTTCCCAGATTTTCAGATTTGTCTCCTCAACTCAGCAAGACTGCTTGGTTCTTTTTAAGTCCTCCCTTCTTGCACCACAGCCTAGAAACTGCCTCCATGTCATACTGCCTCTATGTAGTAATCTTGGATCAATCATGGCACTCACCTTGTTTAATTCTATCCTGTGCTGCCTAGTGTGTAACATCTAAAATCCATTTTTTCATATTGTTAAAATTGTTTTTCAGTTGTTTGAAAGTTGAAGAGTAAAACAGCTCTTCATTACCTTAGTTAATGAGTTTATCCAGTTGTTCAGGCTGAAGGCTCCATATCTAATCTACTACCAAGTCATGCCAGTTCTACTTTTCCACAGCTACTAGGTTAAGCCTCCTTCATTCTCACCTGGATGACTATGTGACCCACTGGTCTGTTTCCATTCTTGCCTCCTACAGTTGGTTTCCCATAGCCACATGCATGAGCTTCAGAATTTGGAAACTAATATTGTTCCTACTTAAACCTTTCCTGGCTTTCTCTGGTGGCCTCCAAGGCCCTTCATTATCAGGCTTGCCTTGCCTTCCAACTTCATCTCCTTTACATTACAACCTCACTCCTTTACCACGCCACCACAGTGACCTCCTCTGCTCTTCTATTATTCCAGGTTCTGTCTCATATCAGGCTTGTGCAAGCTTGTTTCATCTGCGTGGAATATATTTTCTTAGGTTCATCTCTGCTGGCTACTGCTTATCTCTCAGCTGTCAGCTGTCAGTTCCTCAGAGAGTCTTCTCTCATGACCTTAATTAGTTACCCATTCTCTCCATTATCAGTTATATTGCCTTGTTAATTATGGCACTTACCACAATTTTATCATCCTATTTATTTTTTGACTGTCTCTTGTCTCCTTTCCCACTAGAATGTAAGCCCCTTGAAAGCAGGACTTTTTCTTGTTCCCAGAACATAGAACTGTATCTCACCTAAAATAGATGTTCAATAAAAATGTGTTGAATGAAGAATAGACCTCAAGTAACTCACCATTCATGCAGTTAGTTACATATTTGATCCTTGAACCATGCAGGGGTTAGGGGCACCATCCTCCTGTCCTCTCAAAAATTCATGTATGACTTTCGATGCTCCAAAACTGAATAGCTTACAGTTGACTGTGAGTCTTGCCAGTAACACAGTTAACACATATTTTGTATGTTATATGTATTATATACTGTATTCTTTAAGCTAGAAAAAAGACAAATGTTATTAAGAAAATCCTAAGAAAGATAAAGCATATTTCCTATTCATTAAGTAGAAGTGGGTCATCATGAGGGCTTCATTTTTGTCATCTTCACCTTGAGCAGACGGGAGGGAGAGGCCGAAGGGTAAGCGCGAGAGGCACTTGGTCTAATGTACATTGTAATTTGTCTGACTTTTTGCTGTTTTCATTTCCCAAAAAATGTTTCTGTATGGTACCCATCCTTCTTCAGTTTGCTTTAGTTTCAATGTCCATATCATAGAAGAGTCCGTGTTGTAAAAGAAGTCAAGAGCAGCTTTGAATAATTGGAACCCTTCTGCCAGATGTCTTACATCCGCTTGTTCTTTGGCATTGTTTCTCGGTTTTCTTCCTCATCACCTTGCACTGGTTTGGAAGCAGTCATCTCCATCAGCAAGTCATCTGTTAATTCCTGTGGGGTGGTATTTATTAGCTCTTGAATTTCTCCAAGAGCCATATATTGAAACGCCTCAAACCCCACTTTTTTTTTTTTTTTTGCCACATTCACAATCTCAGGATTTCCTTGACTGGCTCATGTGTAAATCCTGTGAAGTTATGTACAACATCTGGACAGTTTTTTTCGAGCTGGAATTTATTGTTTGGGCTTGATGGCTTTCACAGCTTTTTCTCAACAATGGTGGCATGTTCAGTGGCATGGCATCATCATTCCTTCCAGACTTTCATATTGTTCTCTCTCTTTTACAGCATTGACAGTCCTTTCCAGAGTACTATGTGTAACGGACGTTAAAGGTCCTTATGACCCCCTTATTCATGAATTAAAGGTGTGTTTGGGAGCACAGAGACCACTTCATCACCTTGGTGTTGAATTTATGGGGTTTTAGGTGGCCAAGGGTATTGTCCAGTATCAAAAGAACTTTAAAAGGTAGTCTCTTACTAGCAAGGTACTTCCTGACTTCAGGGACAAAGCACTGACAAAACCACTCTAGAAAAAGTGTTCTCAGTGTCCAGGACCTCTTGGTATACAATTAAAAAACTGGCAGCTGTTTTTTTTTTCTTCTTTAAGGATTGGGGGTTAGCAGCTTTCAGATACATGTAATCCTGATCATAAACACAACTGTATTTGCACAGAAATCATGGTGCTTGCTGCTTTTTCTTACTGATAAATGTCCTTTGTGGCATTATTTGCCAGAATAGGCACTTTCTTCTGCATTAAAAACCTGTTAAGGCAGATATCTTTTCTTCCCACTGTCTGAATGGCATCTGTGAACTTGTCTGATGCTTCTTGGTCAGCAAACCTGCTTTCCTTTTGCTGTAAGTTGTCATATGACTTTGCTTTTTCTTGAATCACATTGGAATCTATAGCTATGCCTTAGACCACTCCTGCGCCCACATGAAGCTGCTTTATTTTTTAACGGAGTCTCCCTCTGTCGCCAGACGAGTGCAGTGGCGTGATCTTGGCTCAGCGCGACCTCCGCCTCCTAGGTACAAGCAATTCCCCTGCCTTAGCCTCCGGCGTAGCTGGGACCACAGGCCTGCACCATGCCTGGCTAATTTTTTGTATTTTAGTACAGATGAGGTTTTACCATGTTGGCCAGGATGGTCTCGATCTCCTGACCTCGTGATCTGCCTGCCTCGGCCTCCCTAAGTGCTGGGATTACAGGCGTGAGCCACCGCACAGTGCCGAAGCTGCACAGGTATTTCACAAAAAGTGCAAGGTTTTCATGCCTTGTGGTGTAACTGCAGCAAATGCTTCATGAGTTTTCTCTCCGTCCCTCCCTCCGTCCCTCCTTCCTCCTTCCCTTCTTTCCTTCCATACTAGGCAACCACAGACCCCAATCTATGGTATGTATCAAGCAATTCAACTTTTTCTTGTAATGTTATGACTCTTCAATGCTTCTTGGGAGCACTTCTGACACTGGTAGGTACTTCATATGGGTCCTGCAGTTTATGTCTTCAAGGTTTACAGTATTGCACTAAACACAAAAAATATGCAAGAACCGCAATGGATCACTTTTTGCTGTGATCCACAGTTTATGGAGAGATGAACTGCTCACACAGAGGTGATTAGCGTCACACAGTGTTTTAAAAAGATCTTTCAACACTTGAGTTCACCACAATAGCAACAGGCGGTAACTACAAAATAATTATAGCATCTCAATATGTACTACCGTTAATTTTATGCAGTTACAATTTAATACTGCATGTTTGCTTGCATTTCTCTCAACTGTGAATGGTGCCATGTATATGTTTTTATAAATTTTAACTTTTTATAATAGATTTGTATTTCATAGTAAATGATAAAATAGACTACTATGTAACTAGTTTTTCTGTATTTCTAGGCTATGTGGTTTGTTTTTTCAAATTGCCACGAATCTCAAATTTCCACATACTTGTAGAAAAACCCATATATAAGTGGACCCACACCGTTCAAACCCATGTTTTTCAAAGATTAACTGTAATTTCATGGTTCTCCCACCCTCAGTGCTTCATTTATCCCTGTATAATAATTTCTGGGAACTTGAGCTTTTGTTTTGATTTCAAAAAAGGAATGAGATTTTGGTGATAATTACTTGTTACTGAGGTATTAAACCAAGGTGTAAAAAAAATTAGGCCATTCATACATTTAGTTGGAATAGTAATAACCATAGAAGGATGAGATAAATACCTGTTGACTTAATTTTATAATCTGCAGTTGTACTGGAAAAAATTATCACTCTTAAAGTTGCTGTGAATGTATAATATACAGCTGGGGTCCCCAACCACCGCGCCCCCCACCCCCGCCATGGCCGAACAGTAGGAGGTAAGTGGCGGGTGGAAAGTGAAGCTTCATCTGTATTTACAGCTGCTCCCAGTGCTCCCGCTACCGCCTGAGCCCCACCTCCTGTCAGATCAGTGGCAGCACTGGATTCTTCCAGGAGCACGAACCCTATCGTGGACTGTGCATGCGAGGATCTAGGTTGCCTGCTCCTTATAAAAATCTAACAACTGATGATCTGTCACCGTCTCCGGTCACTTCTAGATGGGACGTCTAGTTGCAGGAAAATAAGTTCAAGGCTCCCACTGATTCTACATTATGGTGAGTTTTAGAATTATTTCATTGTATTACAATGTAATAATCTAGAAGTAAAGTGCACAATAAATGTAATGCACTTGAATCATCCTGAAACCGTCCCTCCCTGCAGCTCTCCCCGTCCCCAGGTCCATGGAAAAATTGCCTTCCATGAAATCAGTCTCTGGTGCCAAAAAGGTTGGGGACCACTGATCTACAGACTTTCTAAATATGTATAATATGGCCCATGTATAATATAAACTAAACACTTTGAAAAGTTGAAGAACCAGAAACTTGCCTCATTGGAGTACGGTTCTGACTTTCAGAGACAGGAAGAAAAATTCTAAACACCAGGTTGTCTCACAAAGTATCAGTTTGTTTTTATTTTAGGTTCATTTTATTTAGCAGCAAGTCGACCTATGCACTATAAAAATAACCTTTCAAATTAATGAAATTTATTTTTGAAAACTTTTAGATCTACACACTCATAATAGGCTAGATGAGTCTCACTCCCAAATACAGTGTGTCACTTGGGAATATCAAGAAGTTAATTCATTAAACCTAATCTATTCATGTACTGGCTAGGTTAGTAATCCTTTGCTCATTGCAGTTATTGGGGCCCATGTTGAATAGTGAAGTGTGAGTTTCACAAATGTGCAATAAATCATTGCCTTTCCTGCAGCATATTCTGAGCCTGTAAGTATAATAAGGTATTACTCAAGTTAATAAATGGTTGTCTTTTAGGACAAAATATGTCTCTCGATTCGTGTATTTGCTAATAGTTAGGCTTGACCTGAATGCAATATTGCAAAACAAATACCCATAGGATTCTTTGTCAAAGTATAGGCTTAGGCTAACTTACAGCTCTTGACTATGTTTTCCTATTTTAATGTATACATGAGAAAGATTCAGAGTTTTCTATTAAATAGAATTTTAGCTCTTTATAAGCCTTCACAGTCCCTTCTTATACTACTAAAATTTTGTTTTTTGGCCGGGTGCAGTGGCTCATGCCTGTAATCCCAGCAGTTTGGGAAGCCGAGGTGGGCAGATCATCTGAGGTCAAGGCCTTGAGACCAGCCTGGACAACATGATGAAACCCCATCTCTACCAAGTACAAAAATTAGCCAGGTGTAGTGGTGTGCACCTGTAGTTCCAGCTACTAGGGAGGCTGAGGTGGGAGAATTGCTCGAACCCAGGAGGCAGAGGTTGCAGTGAGCCGAGATTGTGCCACTGCACTCCAGCCTGGGTGGCAGAGTGAGACCCCATCTCAAGGAAAAACTAAAAAAAAAGATGTATTTATTTTTGAGACGGGGTCTCACTCTGTCACCCAGGCTGGACTCAAACTCTCCTAGCTCGGCCTCCTGAGTAGTTGGGACTACCGGTGCATACTACCATGCCTGGCTTTTTATTTCTTAAGGCTACTTGCCTAGCAATGTTGAAAATATATCCAACTTAGTTGATATTTTAAATTAATTCAGTTCATGTAATAATGACATGCTTTAAACAAGTCATCATATTCCTCATAAACTCTAATAGAACCAGAGAAGAGCCACCTGAATAAACTGTTATTGTTTCAAAAGCACAGAATAGTTTTTAGGCAAGTTTTTAGGCACTGGAGCCATGATGATGTAAAAAGTTGCTTTGTTGTATTCCTCATACCAGATTGAAATGTCACATTTTGTAACAAGTTTATTTATACCAATGTTCTAAGCCACTATGGACTAAGCTTCAACTTAAATACAGCTTCCTGGAAGTCTTTAGTGAGACTGTTAAACAGTTTAATGTGAATACTCCTTGCCTTATTAAATCCTTACTCTTTGAATGAACATATTAAACATAAAATTCTTTATATGTTTGTTTTATGTCTACATGAATACATTTATTTCCCTTTTAGATCTTGCTATTAAAAGGGGAAATAACAAGGTATTCTCATGTAGACTAAAAAGCCAAATGCCTTTCTGGGTCCGAGACTTCTGAAGTAAGCGTTGACCTCATTCAGACGCTGCCTGGTCCAAGGCTGATGGAACTAGAAAGCAGTATCGTAAGGTCTGAGCCTTCTGTTCTCACTAGTGAGATAACAGGATAGTATCTCAAAGCTTTCCTCCCTGCCGTGACCAGTAAGAAAATACTTTCACTACAACAACAACAGAACCATTTTACCGTCAATTTCCGCAGCCTCTGCTATGACAGAAGCTTTTCACTGTGGGGTCTGGGAACTGGAAATCTGGGTAACTTTTTTTTTTGGAGATGGAGTCTCGCTCTGTCACCCAGGCTGGAGTGCAGTGGCGTGATCTCAGCTCATTACAACTTCCAACTCCTGGGTTCAAGCGATTCTCCTGCCTCAGCCTCCTGAGTAGCTAGGATTACAGGCACTTGCCGCCACGCCTGGCTTTTTTGTATTTTTAGTCGATATGGGGTTTCACCATGTTGGCCAGGCTGGTCTTGAACTCCTGACCTCAAGTGATCTGCCTGCATTGGCCTCCCAAAGTGCTGGGATTACAGCATGAGCCACTGTGCCCGGCTGTCGGTTTACTTTTAGTACAAGTTCTTGCAATGGTAGGTAGGAATTTTTCACATTAAAGGAGTATTAAATTAACCATGATCTTGAAGTAGATTTTAGGCATTTTTCATACTGAGTTAAATAAAAACACTTCATTCTAAGTATAAAACTAAATAAATGACCTTTAAAAATAATGTGAATTGTCAGTCTAATGAAGTGGAATTTTGTGACCTTGTGGTAACTGGACTTATGTTACTATATCCATTATAAATGTCTAGTAGCTGAATTTCTAATAAGAAACTTTCTTCTCTCCCCAACAGTGTAAGAAAGGATTTTTTAGTAGCAAATTATCTATCCAAAGCTATTTTCTTTACAATGAAAGATGAAAAATGAGTATAATGATATTCAACTCTAAACAATTTCAAACTCTATGCGTAAATAAAAGTATAGCAATACAGGTAACACCATTATTATGAAAGAGTCTTCCTGATTTTAGCACTTTGAATGTTTGTTACTTGGAGAGACAAAATCTTTTTGAGGGCTCAGTCTATGATGGACCTAGCTCCACCATTAGAAAGCAACATTAAATCAATCTGACAGTAAGAAGAAATGCAGGCCATGAACTGTTTTTTTTTTTAATATCTATATAAAAAATAATGAGCAATTTACAGATCTTTCTCTAATCAGAGCCTCAAGTGTATATATAAAGGTACTGTACAATATATAAACATTTACAACCAATACATCCATATTTTGCTCAGCATTCCAAGGCCACATTGCTAAGTCAGTATATAATCAGTACAGAGGTTACTTAGAAAGGGAGAGCCACATAGGACAACATAGGACATCAAAGTTATGTCACGGTTAACAAAAATAGGACTTGTTATCACTAATTGTGGACTATAGCCTTCACCCACTTTTTAAAGGGTTTGTTTTTTTTCCCTTGTAAATCTCCTTTAGTTCTTTGTAGATTCTGGATATTAGCCCTTTGTCTGATGAGTAGATTACGAAAATTTTTCCCATTCTGTTGGTTGCTGGTTTACTCTAATGATTGTTTCTTTTGCTGTGCAGAAACTCCTAAGTTTAATTAGATCCCATTTGTCTATTTTGGCTTTTGTTGCCATTGCTTTTGGTGTTTTAGCCATGAAGTCTTTATCTGTACCTGTCCTAAATGGTGTTGTCTAGGTTTTCTTCTAGGGTTTTTATGGTGTTAGTTCTTATGTTTAAATCTTTAATACACCTGGAGTTAATTTTTGTATAAGGTGTAAGGAAGGGGTCCAGTTTCAGCTTTCTGCATATGGCTAGCTGGTTTTCCCAGCACCATTTATTAAATGGAATCCTTTCCCCATTGCTTGTTTTTGTCTGGTTTGTCAAAGATCAGATGATTGTAGGTGTGTGGCATTGCTTCAGAGGCCTCTGTTCTGTTCCATTGGTCTGTATCTCTGTTTTGGTACCAGTAACATACTGTTTGGATTACTGTAGCCTTGTAGTATAATTTGAAGTCAGATAGCATGATGCCTCCAGCTTTGTTCTTTTCCCTTAGAATTGTCTTGGCTATGCAGACTCTCTTTGGTTCCATATGAAGTTTAAAGCAGTTTTTTCCAGTTCTGTGAAGAAGGTCAATGGTAGCTTGATGGGGATATCATTGAATCTATAAATTACTTTGGGCAGTATGGTTATTTTCACAATACTGATTCTTCCTAACCATGAGCATGAAATGTTTATCCATCTGTTTGTGTCCTCTCTTATTTCTTTGAGCAGTGGTTTGTAGTTCTCCTTGAAGAGATCTTTTACATCCTTTGTTAGCTGTATTCCTAGGTATTTTATTCTTTTTGCAGCAATTGTAAATGAGAGTTCGCTCATGATTTGGCTGTCTGTCTGTTATTGGTGTATAGGAATGCTTGTGATTTCTGCACATTGATTTTGTATCCTGGGACTTTGCCAAAGTTGCTTATCAGCTTAAGGAGGTTTTGGGCTGAGAAGATGGGGTCTTCTAAATATACGATCATGTTGTCTGCAAATAGGGACAATTTGACTTCTTCTTTTCCTAATTGAATATGCTTTATTTCTTTTTCTTGCCTAATTGCTCTGGCTAGAGCTTCCAATACTATATTGAATAGAAGTAGTGAGAGAGGGCACCCTTGTCTAGTGCCAGTTTTTAAAGAGAATTCTTCTAGTTTTTGCCCATGCAGTATGATATTGGCTGTGGGTTTCTCATAAATATCTTTTATTGTTTTGAGATACGTTCCATCAATACCTAGTTTATTGAGAGTTTTCAGCATAAAGTGCTGTTGAATTTTGTCGAAGACCTACTCTGCATCTATTGAGATAATCATGTGGTTTTGTCTTTGGATCTGTTTATGTGGTGAATTACATTTATAGAATTGTGGATGTTGAAGTAGCCTTGCATCCCTGGGATGAAGCCTACTTGATCATGGTCGATAAGCTTTTTGATGTACTGTTGGATTCAGTTTGCCACTATTTTATTGAAGATTTTTTGCATCAATGTTCATCATGGATATTGGCCTGAAGTTTTTTTAGTTATGTCTCTCCCAGATTTTGGTATCAGGATGATGCTGGTCTCACAGAAAGAGTTAGGGAGGTTTCCCTCTTTTTGTATTATTTGGAATAGTTTCAACAGGAATGGTACCAGCTCCTCTTCTTTGTATGGCTGGTAGAATTCAGCTGTGAATTCATCTGGACCTGGACTTTTTTTGGTTGGTATGCTATTAATTGCTGCCTTGACTTCAGACCCTGTTATTCGTCTATGCAGCATTTCAACTTCTTCTTGGCTTACTCTTAGGAGTGTGCAAATGTCCAGGAATGTATCCATTTCTTCCACATTTATTGGTTTATGTGCATAGAGTTGTTTGCAGTAATCTCTGATGGTAGTTTGGATTTCTGAGGAATTGGTGGTGATCTCCCCTTTACCATTTTTTATTGCATCTATTTGATTCTTCTCTCCTTTCTATTAGTCTAGCTAGTGGTCTATTTTGTTGATCATTTCAATAAACAAGCTCCTGGATTTATTGATTTTTTGAAGAGTTTTTTTATGTCTCTATCTCCTTCAGTTCTGCTCTGATCTTAGTTATTTCTTGTCTTCTGCTTGCTTTTGAGTTTTCTTGATCTTGCTCCTCTAGCCCTTTCAATTTTGACAATAGGGTGTCGATTTTAGATCTTCCCTTGTTTCTCATATGGGCATTTATTGCTATAAATTTCCCTCCAGACACTGCTTTAAATGTGTCCAATAAGATCTGGTATGTTGTGTCTTCATTGTCATTGGTTGCAAAGAACACTTTTATTTCTGCCTTCATTTCATTGTTTCTCCATTCATCATTTAGGAGCAAGTTGTTCAGTTTCCATGTGATTGTACAGTTTGAGTGCTTTTCTTAATCCCAAGTTCTAATTTGATTATGCTGTGGTCTAAGAGACTGTTTGTTATGACTTTGGTTCTTTTGCATTTGCCAAGGAGTGATTTACTTCCAATTATGCGGTCAATTTTGGAGTAAGTGCAATGTGGTGCTGAGAATAATGTGTATTCTGTGGATTTGGGGTGGAGTGTCCTGTAAATGTCTATTAGGTTTGCTTGGTCCAAATCTGCATTCAAGTCCTGGATATCCTTGTTGACTTTCTGTCTTGTTGATCTGTCCAATATTGTCAATGGAGTGTTAAAGTCTCCCACTATTATTGTGCGGGAGTCTAAGTCTCTTTATAGGTCATTAAGAACTTACTTTATGTATCTGGGTGCTCCTGCATTAGGTGCATATATATATTTAGGTTAGCTCTTCTTGTTGCATTGATCCTTTCACCATTATGTAATGCCCTTCTTTGTCTCTTTTGATCTGTGTTGGTTTAAAGTCCATTTTATCAGAGACTACGATTGCTACCCCTGCTTTTATTTGCTTTCCATTTGCTTGGTAAATCTTCCATCCCTTTATTTTGAGTCTATGTGAGTCTGTGCATGTGAGATGGGTCTCCTGAATACAGCACACCAATGAGTCTTGACTTTTTATCCAGTTTGCCAGTCTGTGTCTTTTGATTGGGGCATTTAGACCATTTACATTCAAAGCTGATATTGTTATGTTTGAATGTGATCCTGCCATTTTGTTACTGGCTGGTTGTTTTGCCCGTTAGTTGATGTGGCTTCTTCATTGCCTCATTGTTATCATTTGGTACATTTTTGCAGTGTCTGGTACTGGTTGTTCCATTCCCTGTTTAGTATTTCCTTCAGCACCTCTTGTAAGGCAGGTCTTTTAGTGATGAAATCTCTCAGCAATTGCTTGTCCATAAAGGATTTTATTTCTCCTTCACTTATGAAGCTTAGTTTGGCCAGATATAAAATTCTGGGTTGAAAGTTCCTTTCTTTAAGGATGTTGAATATTGACCCCCACTCCCTTCTAGCTTGTAGGGTTTCTACCGAGAAATCTGCTGTTGAGTCTGATGGTCCTTCCTTTGTGGGTGACTCAACCTTTCTCTCTGGCTGTCCTTAGGATCTTTTCCTTTATTTCAACCCTGGTGAGTCTGATAATTATGTGACTTGGGGTTGCTCTTCTTGAGGAATATCTTTGTGGTGTTCTCTGTATTTCCTGAATTTGAA
>CAUYQU010045507.1:0-92042 GCA_963574635.1 Cheracebus regulus | reverse complement strand
GATTCTGGATATTAGCCCTTTGTCAGATGGGTAGATTGCAAAAATTTTTTCCCATTCTGTTGGTTGCCAATTCACTCTAATGATGGTTTCTTTTGCTGTACAGAAGCTCTGGAGTTTAATTAGATCCCATTTGTCTATCTGGGCTTTTATTGCCGTTGCTTTTGGTGTTTTAGTCATGAAGTCCTTGCCTATGCCTATGTCCTGGATGCTTTTGCCTATGTTTTCTCCCAGTGTTTTTATGGTGTTAGGTTTTATGTTTAAATCTTTGATCCATCTGGAGTTCAGTATAAGGTGACAGGTAGGGGTCCAGTTTCTGCTTTCTGCATGTGGCTAGCCAGTTTTCCCAACACAGTTTATTAAACATGGAGTCCTTTCCCCATTGCTTGTTTTTGTCAGGTTTGTCAAAGATCAGATGGTTGTAGATGTGTGGTGTTTCTTCTGGGGTCTCTGTTCTGCTCTATTGGTCTGTGTCTCTGTTTTGGTACCAGTACCATGCTCTTTTGATTACTGTAGCCTTGTAGTATAGTTTGAAGTCCAGCAGTGTGATGCCTCTGGCTTTGTTCTTTTTGCTTAGGATTGTCTTGGCTATGCCAGGTCCCTTGTGATTTCATATGAAGTTTAAAGTGGTTTGTTCCAGTTCTGTGAAGAAGGTCATTGGTAGCTTGATGAGGATAGCATTGAATCTATAGATTACTTTGGGCAGTATGGCCATTTTCATGATATAACCATGAACACGGAATGTTTCTCCATCTGTTTGTGTCCGCTCTTATTTCGTTGAGCAGTGGTTTGTAATTCTCCTTGAAGAGGTCCTTTACGTCCTTTGTTAGTTTTATTCCTAGGTATTTTATTTTCTTTGTAGCAGTTGTGAATGGCAGTTCGCTCTTGATTTGGCTCTCTGTTTGTCTGTTATTGGTATATAGAAATGCTTGTGATTTCTGCACATTGATTTTGTATCCTGAGACTTTGCTGAAGTTGCTTCTCAGTTTGAGAAGATTTGGGGCTGAGACGATGTGGTCTTCTAGATACACAATCATGTCATCTGCAAAAGAGACAGTTTGACTTCCTTCTTTCCTAATTGAATACCCTTTGTTTCTTTTTCTTGCCTGATTGCTCTGGCTAGAACTTCCAATACTATGTTGAATGGGAGTGGTGAGAGAGGGCATCCTTGTCTAGTGCCAGATTTCAAAGGGAATTCTTCCAGCTTTTGCCCGTTCAGTATGATATTGGCTGTAGGTCTGTCATATATAGCTTTTGTCATTTTAGGATATATCAATACCTAGTTTATTGAGAGTTTTTAGCATGAATGGCTGTTGAATTTTATCAAAGGCCTTTTCTGCATCTATTGAGATAATCATGCGGTTTTTGTCTTTGGTTCCATTTATGTGATGAATTACATTTATGGATTTTCGTATGTTGAACCACCCTTGCATCCCCAGGATAAAGCCTACTTGGTCATGATGGATAAGCTTCTTGATGTGCTGTTGCAATCTGTTTGCCAGTATTTTATTGAAGATTTTTATGTCGATGTTCATCATGGATATTGGCCTGAAGTTTTCTTTTTTAGTTGAGTCTCTGCCTGGTTTTGGTATCAGGATGATGTTGGTTTCATAAAATGGATTGGGGAAGTTCTCTTTGTACCTCTGGTAGAATTCGGCTGTGAACCCGTCTGGATCTGGACTTTTTTTGGTTGGTAGGCTATTGGTTGCTGCCTCTACTTCAGCCCTTGTTATTGGTCTATTCAGGGTTTCAACTTCCTCCTGGTTTAGTCTTGGTAGAGTACAATTATCTAGGAATTTATCCATTTCTTCCTGGTTTACTGGTTTATGTGAGTAGAGCTGTTTGTAGTAATCTCTGATGGTAGTTTGTATTTCTGTGGGATCAGTGGTGATATCCCCTTTGTCATTTTTTATTGCATCTATTTGATTCTTCTCCCTTTTCTTTTTTATTAATCTGGCTAGCAGTCTATTTTGTTGATCTTTTCAAAAAACTAGCTCCTGGATTTGTTGATTTTTTGAAGGGTTTTTTTGTGTCTCTATCTCCTTCAGTTCTGCTCTGATCTTAGTTGTTTCTTGTCTTCTGCTAGCTTTTGAGTTTTTTTGATCTTGCTCCTCTAGCTCTTGTTTCAATTTTGACAATAAGGTGTCGATTTTAGATCTTTCCTCTCTTCTCTGGTGGACATTTATTGCTATAAATTTCCCTCTAGACCCTGCTTTAAAGGTGTCCCAGAGATTCTGGTAAGTTGTGTCTTCATTCTGGTTGGTTTTGAAGAACATCTTTATTTCTGCCTTCATTTCATTTTTTATCCAGTTGATACTCAGAAGCAAGTTGTTCAGTTTCCAAGTGGTTGTGTGGGTTTGAGTGAGATCCTGAGTTCTAGTCTGATTGTGCTGTGATCTGATAGACTGTTATGATTTCTGTTCTTTTGCATTTGCTGAGGAGTGATTTGCTTCCAATGATGTGGTCAATTTTAGAGTAAGTGCAATGTGATGCTGAGAAAAATGTATATTCTGTGGATTTGGGGTGGAGCGTTCTGTATATGTCTATTAGGTCTGCTTGGTCCAGCTCTGCATTCAACTCCTGGATATTCTTGTTAATTTTCTGTCTCGTTGATCTGTCTAATATTGACAGTGGAGTGTTGAAGTCTCCCACTATTATTGTGTGGGAGTCTAAATCTCGTTTTAGGTCATTAAGAACTTGCTTTACGTATCTGGATGCTCCTGTATTGGGGGCATATATATTTAGGATAGTTAGCTCTTCCTGTTAGATTGATCCTTTTACCATTATGTAGTGTCCTTCTTTGTCTCTTTTGATCTTTGTTGGTTTGAAGTCCATTTTAGCAGAGACTAGGATTGCAACACCTGCTTTTTTTTGTTCTCCATTTGCATGGTAAATCTTCTTCCATCCCTTTATTTTGAGTCTATGTGTGTCTTTGTATGTGAGATGGGTTTACTTAATACAGCACACCTATGGGTTCTGACTTTTATCCAGTTTGCCAGTCTGTGTCTTTTGATTGGGGCATTTAGGCCATTTACATTAAATGTTAATATTGTAATGTGTAGATTTGATCCTGCCATTTTGTTACTGGCTGGTTTTCTTTCTCATTTGTTGACTCATTTTCTTCATTGCATTTTTGGTCTTTACCAACTGGTTTGCTTTCACATTGACTGGTACTTGTTCCTTTCGGTACTTAATGTTTCTTTCAAGAACTCTTGTAGGGCAGGTCTGGTGGTGACAAAATCTCGCAATAAGTGCTTGTCCGTAAAGGACTTTATGTCTCCTTCACTTAGGAAGCTTAGTTTGGCTGGATATGAGATTCTGGGCTGAAAGTTCTTTTCTTTAAGGATGTTGAATATTGGCCCCCACTCTCTTCTGACTTGCAGAGTTTCTGCTGAGAGATCTGCTGTGAGTCTGATTGGCTTCCCTCTGTGGGTGACCTGACCTTTCTCTCTGGCTGCCCTTAGCATTTTTTCTTCATTTCAACCCTGGTGAATCTGAAGATTATGTGCCGTGGGGTTGCTCTTCTTGAGGAATATCTTTGTGGAATTCTCTGTATTTCTTGAATTTGAAATTTGGACTGCCTTGCTAGGCTTGGGAAGTTCTCCTGGATAATATCCTGGAGCGTGTTTTCAAGCTTGGAGTCATTCTCCCCATCATATTCAGATATACTGACCAAGCATAGGTTAGGTCTTTTCACATAATCCCATATTTCTTGGAGGCTTTGTTCATTTTTTTTCACTCTTTTTTCCTCTTGTCTTGCCTTCTCTTTTTATTTCATTGAGTTCATCTTCAATCTCTGATGTCCTTTCTTCTGCTTGATCGATTCAGCTGTTAAAACTTGTTTGCTTCACATAGTTCTCATGCTGTGTTTTTCAACTCCATGAAGTCGTTTATGTTCTTCTCTAAGCTGGTTATTCTAGTTAGCATTTCGTCTAACCTTTTTTCAAGGTTTTTGGTTTCTTTGCATTGAGTGAGAATGTGTTCCTTTAGCTCAGAAGAATTTGTTATTATCCACCTTCTGAAGCCTGTTTCTGTCAATTCATCACACTCCTCGGTCAAGTTGTGATCCTGTGTTGTTAAAGAATTGTTATCCCCTGAAGGAGAAGAGGTGTTCTGGTCTTTGATGGTTTCATCTTTTTTGTGCTGTTCTTTTCCCATCTTTGTGGATTTACCTGGCTGTGGTGTCAGGGAGCTGCTTGATGAGGTCACTTGTCTGCCTGTGGAGGCACTACTTGGTTTCTAGAGACTCCTTCAGGTTACTAGGGAAGCTTCCTGCATCTTTTGTTTATGCTGGGAGATTAGACCCACCTCTTCCACTGACCTGTAGGTGCTGCGGGTTGTCAACAACGCCTTCCTGTTGCTATGTAGGCTTCCTGTGTTTTTTGTTAAAACATGTAGCCCAGTTCCACTCCTTTAATGGTTGGTTGTGCCCTTCCTCCACTGGGCTGTATCATTGAGGGTTCATCTCAGACTGTGGCACTGCTGCGCAACCCACTAGAGTCAGAGCTTCATCCCTCTGGGGTTTGTGGGGGAGGGTAGGGACCCGCCCAGATGTGCCCAGCTGCACCCGGCCATCTCCCCCTTTCAGCTTCCTCTCTCTCCGGTCATGGGGTAGGGGTCCACCCAGCTGCTCCCGCTTACAGCTCCCTCTCTCTCCGGGTTGGGGGAGGGGATGATAGCTCAGTCCGCAGGCTCTTACTCAACTCTGTGCTTGTAATTCCTAGTGCTTGACTGGCAAAGATCCCCTGTTCTGTGTATTGCTGAGGCTTTGGGGGAAGTGCTGTATCTGGACTGGAGTGCCAGAAGTGGAACCTCCAACTTGACAGTCAGATGCACTTTCTGGGTGAAGTAGCACCCCTCCCCACCTCAGTCTGCCCTGAGTGGGCTTTGCTCACCCTTGGACCAAACCCGTTGAAATGCACCTGGTACCTCAGTTGGAGCCAGGAGATCTCTGGATTTCTGCGTCTCTCTTGCTGGGTGTTGTGTGCTGGAGTTGTGTCTAATCGGCCATCTTGGATCTTCTCTCCAGAATCCCTTGTTCTGTTTCTTAATTTGCTTAGAATCTGGGTGAGAAAGAGATTCCTAGCCCTTTGAGGCAAGAGTTAAGCAGTTAAATTGCATGGATGATTGGGGCTATGTCTGTCACCTACACACAGACTATACACTCACCCTATTACTCATCAGCATAGGAGTGGCCAAGCATGTTTCACTGAAGCATTTGTTGGGGGCACGTGTAGCACAGAAAGAACATGTAGATTTTCCCCACATTCATACCAATGTGTGTGTGTGTGGTTTTTTGTTGTGTTAGTTTTTTTTTTTTTTTTTTTTTTGAGATAGAGTCTCCTTCTGTCACCTAGTCTGGGGTGCAGTGGAACAATTTCAGTTCACTGCAACCTCTGCCTTCCAGGCTCAAGCAATCCTCCCACTAAGCCTCCCGAGTAGCTGGGACCCCAAGCAAGCGCCACCGCGCCAAGCTCTTACCAATGTCCTTCTTTTAAATGCTGAATGTGGAAAATAATTTGAGACTTACAGAAAAGCTGCAAAAATAGTGCTGAGTTTCCTTATATACACCCTTCCCCCATCTTTGGCTAATGTTAACCTGCGTAACCACAGTACAGTGATCAAGGCTAAGAAATTAACATTGGTGCAGTACTGTTAATGAAACCATACTTTGTTTTGAGATTCCCACAGTTTTGCCTTTTTCTGTTCCAAGATCTTGTCCAGGATCCCACATTGCATTTCATTGTCCTGTCTCCTTCTCCTCTAACCTCTTACAGTGCATCATTCTTTCTGTCTTTTGTGATCTTGACACTTTTGAAGAGGACTGGTCAGGATTTTTGTACACTGTCCCTCAGTTTGAGATCGTTTGCTGTTTTCTCATGATCAGACAGAGGTTTTGCATTTTTGACAAGAATCCTTAGAAGAGATGCGCCCTTCTCAGTGTGCTGTAGCAAGGGTGCATGCTGTCAATGTCTTACTACTATTAACTTTATCAGTACTACTTACTGATACATACTTACTACTGTTAACTTACTGTGTTAACTTTGATCACTTTTGATTCAGATGGTATCTGCTGGGTTTTTCTACGGTAAAGTTGCTGTTTTTTCTTTTGTAATTAATAACCTGAGGGAGATATTTTGAAACCATATAATTACACTGTTTCTTTTCAAACTTTGGCCAATAATTTCAGCATCTGTTGGTGGATCTGTCCCACGTCAATTATCGCTGTGGTGTTCTAATCCTAATTTCTGTTTCCCTCATTCCTTCTGCATTGGTTAACTGGAATCCTTCTGTAAGAAAGAGCTGTCTCTTCTGCACGTATTTGTTCATTCACTTATGTATGTCAGCATGAACTCATAGGTATTCATTTTATTCAATGGTTATAATCCAATACTGTGATTATTTATTTTCTTGATCAGATTGCTCTAGCTCTGTTCACTGGAAAGTTGGAAAGTCCAACCAAAAGCTCCAACTTTGCCAACTCCAGCTTTTCCCACTGGGTCATTGGTTCAAAAAGGCAAACTGAGGCTTATAGAAGTTAAGTGTATTATCCAAGGAAGGGGCTCAGGGAGAATTCCAGTCTAGGTGTTGGACTCCAGAGTTCATGTTCTTTCCACAGGGTAAGGAATTATTTCAGAATTAGAATCAAATATGGACATGATCTTCTTTAGTTTCCTCCATCCTATTAGGTAGATGAAGATCTACTTAATGATAAGGCCATTAAAGGAGAGCATCATGGCTTCTGGAAACTCCAGAGCTTAGTGAAAGAAGTTAATAGAAGACCCTGATCTTCAAGCACATTTCTTTACATTATAACGTTAGTAATTCTTCTCCGGTCATCTTCATGATAAAGCTATTAACGATTTCAGTTCATTATGGAAACTTCCATTGCTTACTTTATGACCAAATATCATATGGATTTGTGAACTATGAATGGAATTTTATTTAAAGGGGTTATTTCAACAGGTCAAGAAATAATTTATCAAAGGAAGAACGTAGTAAGTGGCATGGCCATTTCAATTCCCAGATGATCTCTTTGGCAACAAACATTTATTTGAAAATGGTATTTCTAAAAAAAAAAAAACAAAATCATTGACATTTTTTCTTCTCATTGTCAAGTATTATGTTTTGAAGAATATGTATAAAACCATAACGTTTCTGAAACTACAACTAGAAAATTATGATTAAGTCCAGAGAGGGAAAAAGTTACCACATTAACAACATACATCCCATGCACTAAAAGGCTCCTCCGCTTCTTGAAAGCAGAAAATAAGAGAATGCTAAACCCAAGCAACACTTTACATCTACCATGGTTAAAATGTGGACATATCAGGAAATTCGACCTGCTGAATCTTTCATTTTAGAGTCCTCTTACAAAAATGAGGTTGCTCTGGTTTGTTGGAGGCACTCCTAAAGGCAGCCACACTGACACAGAGACTCACTGCGGTGGGAAGAGGGTCCTGTGCAGGTTTCCCTGCAGGGTTTTGACTTTAAATAGAACAGCACCTAAAACACCTAACTTCTAGTTTTACTTAGCAGGCCTGTATCCCGCCCACACTGGAAACAGCCCTCAGGTGGCAGCTCTAGCTTCGTCTTTTTCTGTTTTTCCCTCAAACTGAGTTGTGTCCCCTGCTAGAATGTAGCCCCTCTCTCTACTACTGTAGATTCCCAGCCAGCTGCAGCATTTGGGTCTGCTATGAAGGGCAGGCTTTCTGTAGAGACAGTTCAATTTTAAAACATTTTAAAATATGGAGATAAGATTCTACAGATCCTATAAAACTAGCAAAGGCCTTTGATAGAGTAGCCTTGACATACTTGGAACTTAGAGACCCTTTTTGATAATCTTCCAAAAGCAAATGTTCTGAATGTGGTGGCTTTTCTCTCATGTGACCGCAGAGGAAAGATTGGGTGGAAGGGATCAATTTCATAACATAAAGGTGATCAGATTTTGATAGAATAGAACAGAGGTCAGCAAACTACTGCCCTAGGCCAAATCTGGCCCATTGCCTGTGCTGTGACTGAATTCTGTTACCCTCCCAAAATTCATGTGTCGCAGTCCTAATCCTCAATGTGATGGTATTTGGAGATGGGGCCTTGGGAGATAATTAGGGATAGATGAGGTCATAAGAACAGGGACGTGGCCTGATCTGATGGGATCATGGTCTTTATAAAAGAGGGAGATTGATCTGGAGAGAGAGGGTGAGCTCATTCCCTGTGTACACACACAGGAAAGGCCATGTGAGGATGAGGAGAGAAGGAGACCACCCACAAGCAAGAGAGCCTTCACTGGAAACCAAATTTCCTGGAATGTTGGTTTTGAATTTGCAGCCTCTAGAACCATGAGAAAATTCATTTCTGTTGATTAAGCCACACAGTCTGTGGTATTTTGGCATGGCAGCCTATGCAGACTAATAAAATATATTTCTGTAAATAAAGTTTTACAGACATAAAGTTGAAGCAGCCATAGACAGTACATCAACAAATGAGTGTGGCTGTGTTGCCACAAATGCCAACAAATGGGTGTGGCAACAGAGAGCATTTGGCCTGCAGAGACCAAAATATTTACTGTCTAGCCCTTCCCCAAAAAAGTGTGCCCTCCCCTAGAATAGAAAGATACTATATAGTATGTAGGTTTTGAACATGAAAAGCCACCCCAATGGGATATTAAAGGGCCGAAGGCAGGAAACCAGCTTAGTGTGCAGTAGCCCAACTAGCGGTGTCACCGCAGGAGTGTCCTGGACTTCTCACCTGGTCACCTCACCTGTGAGCTCAGTCGTGTACAGTGAACATGTATGCCCTCGACAGTTGAGTCCTTCGAAGGCAGGTACATGGGGGAAGCCTGTTCTCTAAGGGGGCTGATAGCACACATCAGTTGTGACAATGGGGTAAAAAGGAAATGAATGTGATGAAGAAAAAGCCATGGAAGCAGTGAGGAGAAAATGGGCTCAGCTCTCACTCTCCATAGCAGCAGATCATCAGAGGGTATAGGAGGTTTCCCCAAATCCCAACTACAGAATGTGAGCCAGGTTGTAATGTATAAGGAAATCTTTGCTGTGAGAAAAAATACCTTTCCTTGGGGAAATTAAAACTTGCATTTATAGTCTGCATGTGCTCTCTCCTTCCCCAGTGCAATAATTTGGAAGTTTAGGCTACCTGTGTCAGAAGCCCCTGAAGGTGGTTCTAGGAATCTGTATATTTAAGGAATGCCCAGGTAATGCTTTTGCAAGGAATGAATTCTTGAAAAGCACTCCTTGAACAGTTCTTCCCTGGTGGAGTTCTTATGCTGTGCCTACCGGAGGGGTAGGTGCACCTTCACTAAGGGACTGCCTTTAGTAAAGTATGTGACAAATAACTTTGATGAAGAAAAGTTGTTTCCAAAAGGATGGCACCACATCAGCGATTTGGTACACTAAAGAGTTTTTGTACCTGTCTGTGGCCAAACAGGTCATCCTTCAGGCTTCTGGGCCAGAATGCTGGCCTGGGTACCACATTCTAACTCTTAGTAATGTGCAATTCCAGAGCTGAGACCACTGCTGTGCCAGACTTACTTCTAGCAGGACTGTTGCAGGTGTTTTTTATTCAGCCCACTCAAGCTGTGGTGACCCAGCTGTGTGTTAGGAGCAGGCGAAAAGAGCTAGACTCGAACAAAGAGAAAACACCATCTTTCTTCTTTTCCCCGTGTAATCAATAATTCAGACCTCTAAAGCAAGCCAGATGCCTGATGGAGTGCTTGCTGCAAGGAAGAAGACAAGGGCCATTCAGCATCCAGATCAACTTCTAAAACTTCTTTCTTTCTCCCTCCTTCTGCCTCACCTCCTGGCTTGCCTCTGGTCTTCTTCCATCTAAATGCAAAATTAATGCATCTGCTAAAGGTGGCCCAAATATAGTCCAAGAGGAACAAAGATAAAGTGTGTAAAGCGGTGGGGGAAAGTGGAGCCAATAATTTTAAATGTCAGCAAATCAATCACTCGTTATTGACATTACCGTCCCCTCTGAGTTAAGTGCCACAGTGTGTGGGAATTCAATCAGCAACTACTTATATGAATGAAGGGCATGAGTCAGAAAATGCTCCATGAACAAAGCCACATCATGGATCTGACTCACTTGCTAGAGGCTTCATATAATTCATGCCTTTAAAAAATATGTGTGTGTGTATGTGTATGTATATACATATATAATATACATATATATGTATATATATCATATATACATATATATTTTACTTCACATTGTCAAATTGATCTCGAATGGAAACAATCATCTACCTAAAGTTTTTATATGACATTAAATTATTAAATATAATGGTCATTTACTGAACATTTACCAAGTTTCAAACATTATTCTAAGTGTTAGGGATATAAAGACTTTCTAGTGACTGATATTCGGGGAGTTACTAACAGCAGAGTTTTGACAACAATCTGAACTAAGAATTTCCTTCATGAAACTTCTCTAGTAATAGTTAAGGTGCCATTTTGTGTGTGGACAAAGCTCCTGAAAGCCAATCTGATCAAAATGTGTATCATTTACCACAGGGAAAGTCACTTTCAACAAAATGATTAGAAGGAGCATAAAATGTGAAAACCGCAGTCTTAAAGGCTTAAATTCGAGTCTATTCTTACCTTCTTTGAAAATAAAATATGAAATTAGCATTGTGGTTAACTCTTGGGAAAGGAAAGCATACAAGATAGTGAGATTGTTATAAAAGAATCACAACAGTTGGAGAAATTCTAGTTCTTAGACTTGATGGAGGATTTGCAAGTGTTCCTTTTACGACTATACTTCATAACTCACATACATGTTATCAGATATTACATAACAAAAGAACCCCTCCCCCTCCCAGAAGGAAATGCTGTCTGCACTGTGGCATGGAGCAAACACCTCCTTTGTGCCAGGTGCTTTTCCAAGGGCTTTGTTCCTATTAGTCCATTTAACCTGGAAGGATCCTTTCTAATGTCTGTAAAACTGGGAGAACACACAATGGTGCAGAAATATTTTTGTGGCATCAATTTGGATGCATTTCAATCCAAATTTATATTTAATTCCAGTGTGTAGGGTACAGAGGATCCAATCCATTTTTCCTTATTTCCACATCTACCTTTTCAGCAGAACTCCTGAGAGTGTCAATTCCTTTATATTCTGATTCCTTGGGTCCTAGGAAATAGATACAATTGCTACAGTGGAATGAACTGCCTGGGAAGTAACCTCGGTATTTTATTTACCCTTTCCTTCATTCCTTGGCATACCCATTATTCACATCTAAATAAGTAAGGCAGATTAATACGAATGACTTCCTCAGGGAGAACAATTTGTGGTATTTTTAAAGCAAGCATACATAGACACCCATCTCAATCCAAGAGCCCCCAGGAGGCCATCACCTCTCTAAAGACTTAAAGAGGATTAAAGTTTTAAATGCTGGGTGGCTTGATTAATTTGGTGATAGTGGGTGGTGTGTTCCATAGGCACACTCCTGGTCGGCGGATTAGAGCTGTGAGAAATGACTTGGCCTTGGCAGGACACATCTCTGTGCCCCTGCGGGACAGAGCGGCTGGGAGCTGGTCCAAACTGGGATTATCCCAGCCACGTTTGGTGGGCAGCCCTTCATCCACCAGTGGAGCCTTGTAGCTCTGGGTCTGCATGTGCTTTAATAAGATCAGAGGCTCTCACAGTTCTGCCTTTGTCAACCAAGGCCTGGAGGTGAATTGTAGCTTTATGTAACCTCTGTTACCCAGCCGACACCAGCCTAGGAATAAAACCCTACTCAAAACTAGTCAGAAAAGCACCTCCTATTGTGGGACATCTGGACCCCCTTCAAATAACCCTCTTTCCTTCTGTCATCTTCTCCTTTTCCTCCCTTCATTTACTCATTCATTCCTTTGGTAAATACTTGTTATGTGCCAGGCACTATTCTGAGTGCAGGAGCTTACATTCTATTAAAGACCATTAGTAAAATAATGTAGTGTATTAGAAGCGACTAAGAGAAAAATCATGCAGGATAGAAGGGCAGGAAGCATCTCTGAGCTCTTTGGGGAAGTCTCCAAACAGTGTCCCTCCTCGGCTGTTGATCATGGCCCTCTCCTACCCTAACCCAGCAGTGGTGGTCTATGAGGCCAGCCATGAGGGTTCAGGGAAACCGGGCCATGGCCAGCTAGAGCCCAGCCATCCCTTCCTGCCCACATTGCTGCTGCAGTTGTGCAGAACAGTAGTGTCCTTTGCCAAACCCATCTTATGTTTCAGAGATGCCTCATTATATTGTGGACCCCTGTCAAACAATTAAAAGTAGTTCCTACCACTCAGCCCTAAAGGGACCAGGCTGTTTAGTGCATTGCCTCTGGACCTCTTGCTGTGATGTGATTTAGAGATGGCAACTCACACACTTAGATATGTGCACCCACATCCCTCTGCAGACACACTGCTGGAGCATGTATTACATTGCTTTGTGGTTTCTTTCTTACATAAATGATATACTTAACTATCATTCTGGAGCGGTCACTGAGAACCTTCCAGGTCAGAATGGAGCTTTGCACTTTAACTGCTGCTTAACATCTATAGTATAAAGGCACCTTTTTCCTATGAAGGATGTGAAAGTGTGTTTTGTTTTGAAGCTGCATGCTGAGGAATGGGACTGTTGTATTTGTACATTTTGAATTAGATCCTTCTGACTGCCCTTATGCCAGTCTCTGCTCCCACCAGTGGTCCATGACAAGGCCCTGGTTTTACTCACAGCTCCTCTTCCCTCATGTCCAGACCTGAGCGCATGGGGTCTGGGTTAAAGGAAAAGCAGAGAGACCCACAGGCACAAGTACACCTGCCTGTAACCCTGAGACTTGGGCTTTGGGGCAGCTCCTGGTGGCTGACTCTCTTGAGAGTGGCTCATTCCCTAGAGCCCTCTGGTGGACACAGCTAGGAAAGACCTTGTACTACACTGAGAAGCCATTTGAGAATGGTTCCTTGGGGGTGTTTATCTACATCATTCTAAAAATGATATTTTGTTCTCATGGTTCTGACTTTAAACGGTAAGAAAGGGTACAGTTTTTTTTTTCCACTCCTATCCAGTGACCACCTAGTACCTCATGCCAGAGACAACCAATGTTATCTTTTTGTGTATTCTTTCATAAATTTTTATGCATATGTATGCAAAATGTGTGTGTGTATGTGCTTAATTTTTATATTCTGCAATAGATATATGTTATAGCATGGTAGACAATGTAATATAACGGTTAAAAGTACAGATTATAAATTCCAGACCTCCTGGGCTTAAATCTCAGCTCCACTACATATTACCTTCATGGCCCCTAAGAAAATTACCTACCCTATTTTTGCCTCAGTTTCCCCATCTGCAAAATGAGGATTACTACTAGAGTTACTACAAAGATTGAAAGAGTTAATATTCATAAAGCTCTTAAAACAGCATCTGAAGCATAGTAAGAAGTATAAACTCATGCATTTAAACAAAAAAAAAAGGGGGGGCGGGGGAAGGAAGAGGAAGGGAGGGACAGAAAAGGAAGGAGAGAACTGTCCAGACACACTTCGCTTTGTTTTTAACTCAGTATCTTCTACAGTCTTGTGGAATTGCATTGTGCAGATAGACACTGGAGTTTACCAATCCTCTGGTGATGGATAGAGTGATTGTCTATTCTTTTGCTATGACACACTACTCTACCATGAATAACCTTGCCTATAGTAGTTTTGTAGGTCTGTGAATATGTCTGTGGGATACATACATAAAAGTGGAATTGCTAGGTCACAGCATATGTGCATTTGTAATGTTGATGGCTATTGCCACATTGCCTTTGTGGAAATTATACCTATTTACTCTCCTAACCAACAGTGTGGGATAGGGCCTTTTTCTAAGATTCATGAACACACTGTTTATAACAAACTTTTAAATCTCTGCCTAAGTGATAAATAATAATGGCATCTCAGTGTAGTTTAATTTCCATTCTTCTTATGATACGTGAGGGTGAGCCCCTTTTCATGTGTTTCAGAGTTCTGTTTCTTTTTCTGTAAACTATCTGGTCATTTGCTTTCCCTGTTTTTCTAATGAGTTATTATTTATTTATTCCTTACTGATTTTTTATTTATTCCTTACAGATTTCTAGGACCTTTTTATATATTAAGGATATTTGCTTTGTGATTTGAGTTACAATTATTTTTTCCAATATTTCACTTATCTTTTTATCTTATGTATAGGGATTTTATTAGAGAGAGAGAGAGTGTGTGTGTAGTCTAATTTTTCAATATTTTCTGTAATGGCTTCTGAGTGTTGTGTCATAGAATAGCCTTTACAACTCTTAAAGAAATCTCCCAAGGTTCCAAAGTGCCGTTTAGTACTTCCATGGTTTTGTTTTTCAACATTTAAATCTTAAATCTATTTGGAATTTATTCTGATAAGCATGTGAATGATGGAACTGTTCAGGAGTTCTAAGTCCTCACTGGGCCCCCCCCCCCACCTGGCAGCATTCCTTATTTCCTTCCAGTGTGAGTCTTTATTCTACGCCCCTTCACTTCTTGCTGCCTCTGATTCTCTCCTATTGCTTTCTTCACCAGTTGCACCAGTGCAGGCCGCCATTCGTGCCTAAACCCCAGGGGCATTTTCTTAAAGCTACCGAGTGGCCTGCATGCTATTCAATCACATGCTCCTTCTGGGACAGCTTTCAGCATGTCCCAAAACCATCCCCGTTTGTCCCTGGACCTCTATTCCCATCCCCAGCACACCCACTCAAGTGCCTATAATGAACCGGGAAAGCTTTTCTTTATTTGAAGCCGTGGGAGAGGTGGCTTATTTCCACTTCTTTGCAGATTCCAAATATCAGTCACTCTGTCCCAGCCTCAGCACTCAGCCCCATCCCAGGTCTCTCAAAGGAGGCACCGTGTTATCTCCATCATGTCAATTTTCATCAAAAGGATGAGTAAAATGCCTGTTTTCTGAAAGCCCTCTTTAATCTCAAATTTCCCATTTCTGTTAGTACAACACCTCCTACCTGCTTCCTCTGCCACCGCCCAGTTTAAAACTAGCACACCTTTTCTTCTTGAATGTCTCCAAATCCACCTCCTCCATAACCCTGACACCAGCCAATTGCCTGTCACTTAACCTTGATGCCTAGATCTACAGTTCCTTTCATCCCATTAGAAACATCTTTAATCACATCCAGTCTCACCCAAAGCATCTCTAGTGGGAGTTCCCAGACTTAGACTTTAACCAAGGGAGGCTCACAGGAGCCCAGAGCTAGCCTGACCCTCATGGCCCTCATGCCTAGAAGCCTCATGGCCCTTGGGCCTCCACAGAGTACCTGGCCTGGAGGGGCCAGCCTAGCAGTGGAGACACCTATCTGACATCAGACACCTTTCTCTTTCCTCCCTCTTGCAACATCTAGTAAATGCCCCTTTTCTTATGAAGCTATCAACCTTCCCCTTCAGAAAGCCTCACTGTGGTGGCATCAGTTCATGAACCAACTTGAGAGCTTGTACCTCTCCACAACTTTCCTTATGAAGATAAATTGTTTCTGATTAATGACATGAGGGTCTCAGCAGCCGTAAAGATTGTGGCTCTATTAGTCCATCTCTTCATAATGACATACACTATTTATCCAACTAACTTACCTGATCACTGATCCCTAACCCTGTAAAATTAGCCTTGTTGTGTGGGTATGTATGTGGCTAGTTTATTTCAATAAATTACTTTTTTGGACAGATAATTTAATACTAAAGCTGGACTTAGAATTAAGAAGTCTTAATCCTTTTTGCTGCCTTGCACAGCTGAGGGATATAGCATCCCACTAGTAGCCGGGGCCATGTCACTAAATAAAAATGCAAATTGCAGAATAGCATATAGGATGTGATAGTATTATTTCTCTGTGAGTATATATGTAAATGTACAGAAACCAGCCTGGAAGGAGACAGGCCACACTGATGACAGCTCCTGCCCCCAGGGGGACATGGTGGAGGGCCTGGAACTGGCAGGGGTACTCAAGGGGTATTTTCACCTTACTGACTGAACATTTTTACAGAGAAAAATATATTCAGTAAGTATTTTTTAAAGGTTAAAAATTCACTTAAAGGAAAGAAGTTCATTGTAGTTGAATGGGCAAATAAATGCCAGTTAGTGTTCTTCATACTTACGAATAAAAAGAGTAAAATGATTTCCTAAAAAGGGCCATGGATAGCAAATATAGAGACTATGGGAAATCTATAAATGGGCAGTGCCCTGAAGTGTATTCCTTAGCAATCAAACAATGCCTCCCACACATAGATACAGGCAGCCTCTGTACCTTGGCTTTATCTTACCAGAGCAGCCACCTTCTAGGATTTTGTAATGGTCTTAGAAAATCAATCCCTACAAACATGAAGCTAGAGGGGAAAATATGAAATAAAATTGCATGTTGTAAGGTAAATCCAAAATACTTCTTCACCTCCCACTTGGAAGTTTTAGGCAGTTTCATTCTTTACTGTTTCTACAGCACTCAAAGTGGCAATTCTCAAGGAGGAGGGAGCCAAAGCCAAAACCACACCTGCCCACACACCTGCTGAAAATGAGTGGGATGCTATAGCCCTCAGCTGTGCAAGGCAGCAAACAGGATTAAGACCTCTTAACTCTAAGTCCACCTTTAGTATTATCTGTCCAAAAAAATTCATTGATTTAGATAGGTTTTTTGTGTGGATACATATGTCATTATCTTCAGAGTAAAGCCCCCGCCCCCTAAAATATCTCCACCATCTTTGTTGTGGTTAATTGGCAGTCCACTTTGCTGCTATACAGTAATAGTCTTGACAGCATGGAGCCAGAATGCTGGGTTCAAATTCCAGCCGCTCTACTTCCTGTTAATGTGACCTTGGGCAAGTTTACTAAACCTCTCTGGCCCTGAGGCTTTGCATCTGTAAAATGGGGGTGATCATGACGACCTCCCTTGGAGGGAAGCTTTGGGTAGTGAAGAAGCTGGGCACACTACAGCTGTCTGAACAGTGCCTGGGAGACAGGGAAGCCCCTAAATAAGCTTAGCTAGTATTATTTGAATTGAGTAAACTTAAGAAGTCAAATAATTATCTAAGACACCCTAATTTTATGACGCTACCTTAGCTTGACAGGACACATATGCTCCTTGAAACAGGCCTCCCAGTCTTCTTGGGAAGCTCCTCTTTATACCCAGTATGTGTCCAGAGAGCAGAGTGTCTTTGCTGAGAACAAGACTGTGAGGAGCACACTGTCAGCCAGGCACCCCTTCAGTAGGGAATCATACTTATTCCCCTTTGGGATTTGGTCTTCAAAGAATTCCAGGATTTCATCAACACATAGTTGAGAGCCATCCCTCTTTGGTCGTTTATAAAGTAATAACAGAGATAAGATCTAGAGGCACTGCTTGTGGTCCTCACTGGCATGAGCATGAGACAGTTTGAACAACAATAAAAAAGTAAATAAAAAGCTGTGTCTTGTACACAGTGTGAACTCTGACTTTAAAAAGACTTTCATTTTAAAAGCTCTTTATTCACTGGTATTGGCATCTCAAATACTTTTTGGAACAGTTTTGTTAAAGGTAATGAAAAAGTATCTGTCTCTTTCAACATCTATCTTGTGTGTTTTGAGTATCAATGAGACAATTTGAAGCACCTCCCTGGCCTCATCAAATCTCCAGGCTGTGGAAGGAGTAAGGAAGAGCTGTCCATTTGGATTTGGGCTGAGAGGGACGGCTGTCCTTTGACCAGTGCACGTTAACCCAGCTCCTTTGGGTCTGTGTTGCAGGGATCATGTATCGCAAGTCCTGTGCATCATCAGCCGCCTGTCTCATCGCCTCTGCCGGGTACCAGTCCTTCTGCTCCCCAGGGAAACTGAACTCAGTGTGCATCAGCTGCTGCAACACCCCTCTTTGCAACGGGCCAAGGCCCAAGAAAAGGGGCAGTTCTGCTTCCGCCCTCAGGCCAGGGCTCCCCACCACCGTCCTGCTCCTCAAATTAGCCCTCTTTTCAGCCCACTGCTGAAGCTGGAGGAGATGCCACCCGCTCCTGCATTGTTCTTCCGGCCCTCGCTGCACCAGCTCCCTGAGTTTTTTCAGGCTGGCCTTTTATTCTGGGTAGGGAGCAGGAGTCCGTGTTCTCTTTTTGTTCCTTTGCAAATAATGAAAGAGCTCCGTGTAAAGCATTTTTGTAAGCTCTAAATGAATTCAGTCTGACTGAATTTTCAATATGTTTTTCAGTATGTACTTGAAGGAAGGAGGTGGAGTGAAAGTTCACCCCCATGTCTGTGTAACCAGAGCCAAGGCCAGGCTGGCACAGTCAGCCCTTAAAAGTCATTGAGGTGGGCACTGCCTTTTGCAAAACTGCCAGTGTCCATTCCACCCCTGATGGGGGCATAGTTTGAGACTGCAGTGTGAGGGTGACGTTTTCTTTGGGGTGGAGGGCTTCTTCGCTAGACATTCAAACTTCATGCTCCGGAAAACCATTCTCTGCAGCAGCATTGGCTGGTTTTGCACCTGAGTTGGGCTCTAGTGACTTGAGACTCAATGGCTGGGGCTTAGACTGGGGCTCGGCCTCGCTCTGAAAAGTGCTTAAGAAAACCTTGTTAGTTCTCCTTGCAGAGGACTGGCGCCGGGACGCGAGGGAGAGCAGGGGGCGCTGCGCAGAGCGGGCGCTGTCCATGGTGGAAAGAGCTTGGGCGCGCAGGCGCTTCTCCTGGTTGACATGCTGCAGCGACAAACGACAGCACAACACCTGCACGAACACCCGGCGGAACTGCTGCGAGGACACCGTGTACAGGAGCGGGTTGATCACCGAGCTGAGGTAGAAGAATGTGTCCGAGAAGGGGAGGAGGATCATGTACGCCCGGAAGTAGGACCTCGTCCAGTTGTGCTTGGGTTTGGCTGCAGCCATGATTCTCCGAATCTGGTTGGGCATCCAGCATACGGCCAGAGTCACAACAATCAGTCCTGGGCAGGCACCAGCAGGAGGGAGAGAAAGAGAGAAAAACACAGCATAAGAACGCAGTAAATAAATAAATAAAACCATAAAATATTTAGCTCCTCCGTTCTGTGCTTACTGGCCAGGAAATGGTACCAATTTTTCAGTGTTGTGCTCGACAGCTTCTTTTGCCGTGAGCAAAAGAGAATTTAACACTGGTTCAAACCCAGGGGAGTCGGCTGTGTTAAAGACCATTAAATGCTTTAGACAGTGTATTATACTGGTTGATGTCTGTTAATTTTAAAAAATGTTTTCATTGGTGTTTGTGTATCCAGAAAGCATTTTATTTTATCCATAAATCTGGTTTTGTCTTTTCATTTTAAAGAAAAAGATGTATACATACAGTATATAGCTGCATTAGATAAGCCAGTGTTTGTTTGTATTTTAAAGAATGTCTACACAAAGAAGACCTAGAAGACCTAGTGATATTTTAAAATCAAATGGAAGTTGTATCCCTTTGGCAACAAAGCAACATATTTAATGACACTGGTTTTGCATTGTTTCAAGGGAAGCAAAATCAAATAGCGTGTCACCAAGAATGTATTTTGGACATATACATGCTAGGTATGCACACCTATAATGCTCATCTCTGCAACAGCACGTGCTTCTTTGCAGACTCTTTTAGATCCATCATCTTTTCCACTCCCATATAGGGAAAAAGAATTATTCAAAGATGGCAAATATGAAACTGCAGCCAGTAACATATTCTCTTCCTTTGCTTCTGGGCTGCTGACAGCACAGCTCAGTGCTGCAATCAGACCCTAGAGAAGAAACCGCTCGAAGGCCCCTTATGTAGATCAAATGTTGATTGTATGTACATTTGTTTGCATGCCCACATGTTTGTATTCCAACTTATGTAACCACCACTAGATTCTGCAATTCTGACAGAGATAAAGATGCTACACCAACCACAAACAACTGAAATCACAGGTATCATGAGAGTTACAGTGACAAAAGAAAAAAGGAAGATCAGGGAATCTGCAGAGCATTTGCTGTCTCTTTTCTTAAGAAGCCAAAACACCCAGAATATAAGTTCCCCTGTAGAGAGCTGCTATGTTAAAGCAGTATTTGCATTTTCAGAAATGCTTCCTCCTTCTTCTAAATTTCAGTCCTAATAAGAAACATTTAGTCACACTTTCAATCCTCTGATTTTCTTGGAAACTATAGGAAAGTGACAGTTGGCAACAAATGCTTCCTGCCTATGACTCATGGTAAATATTTTATTAATAAATAGGGGCCAGACATGGTGGTTCACACCTGATATCTCAGCACTTTGGGAGGCCAAGGCAGGAGGATCACTTAAGACTAGAAGTTTGAGACCCACTTAGGCAACTTAGCAAAACCCTATCTCGACCAAAAAATAGAAAAACTTAGGCAGGCATGGTGGTACACATGTGGTCCTGGGTACTTGGGAGGCTGAGGTGGGAGGGTCACTTAAGTCCAGGAGGTTGAGGCTGCAGTGAGACATAAATGTGCCATGACACTCCAGCTTGGTGACAGACTGGAGAAACTGTCTCGATAAACCAATTTTTAAAAAATGCTCCAGGGAAAACAGCCACATTCACACATCCAGATTTGAGCCTCCCGATTGTACTGGCCTGAGTATTCCTTGCCTGGTGTTGGAGTGACCCTAGGTGTATTCAAATCCTCCACAAATCCATATGTGACCAAGGAAGGCCTTGGAAACTCTTCTCCTTTGTTAATTTCCACAGGTTTCTCCTGTCAACTCAGCCTAAACTTGGAAATATAAACCAATTTGCTCATTTTTTTCCTTTTGGTTTGCTATCCTGAGAACATCCAGCAGATCTAAAAACAGGTGAAGTAACATATTGATCTGATGAAAAAAATTGTTTTAAAAAAATCCACCTTAAGTCCAGAGTTTCTTCGGAATCACCTGGTTACAGATACTGTAAAGAATTATTCAAAGGAACAAAAAAAACCCAACACATTTCTGATTTAAAAAATACATACTCGCATAAGAGATCAGGGACTTCCCCCGCCACTCCTTTGAGGAGTACAGGTGCTCCCAGCCACCTGTGCTATTCCAAATTCATCTTATATTCCTGCTCCTGTTAGTACCTCATGCAGCTCTGACTGAGAGGCTCATCTCATTAACTGTGAAGGAGCTAGGAAGCCACGTGTTTTCACAAAGTTTTGCATTTTTTTTCTCTTCCATCACTGAATTGCAGAGAACTTGTATAACCATCATCATCTGAGGAGTTACTGCCCAGAATATGGAAATTGAGTGCACGGTTTTAGATGTGTACTGTGCTACACTGTGGGAGACTGTATTTCAGGTGGTGAGAATCTAGAAAGGCAATGAGAAACACCTTGTACCTACCCTGAACTGAACATAGCACAGCTTTTAAAGCCAACAGACAAAGGCAATGAGAAGAAAAGGCTGGCTTGTGAAACAAAGGGAGAGAAGTGGTAACATTGCTTTTCTTCTGCCCTGTCTTTACTCCTTGTTCTCTTGATCTCTTGTTTACATGACCTTTACTCTTCTGACAGCTTCCCACATGCACTGGCCTGGTGTCAATTGTTCTTGACTGATCATCCCATCAAAAGCAGCAGACTTTGGTAAAAAGCAAGACCCAGCCTACTGGTAAGAGGCAAAGGGCAGGGGCAGATAGAGAGTTGTGGTGTGGTTTGTAGTCACGATAAAATTCTTGCTCTGAAGTCAAAAATGAGCTAAAGTAACTAAGTGGGAGGAAGCTCAGTATGAACAAGTAACAGAAAAGCAACTCAGAGAGTCTCAATTATGAGGCGAAGAAGGAGAAGTTCAGCTTTCTGGATGTAAAAGTCGGTAGATATAATAGCAAGGGCAAACTTGTAGAATAAGAGAGACAAAGACCTGAATTAGAAACGGAGACAGATTTTCACATCGTGCACCGGATGGGTGTTTTGATATAACCTACAATAATGTGTAATATTTATTAGCGAGTTTTTCCTATGCCAGTTTCTGTGCTAAGCACAATGCTGACTTCCCATGCATCTCTCACTCCTGATAACAACCTGGAAACCTTTGACCTGGTAAGGTCAAAAGAGTTATTCTCTTAATTTAACAAATGAGGAAGTGCGGGCTCAGAGAAAGTTGCCCAAGTACAATAGTTAGGACATATCTTTGCCAGACTCCAAAATCTATGTCATGTATTTTTCCCTCTAAACACAATACTGTCTGCCACTCATACTGTCAGTTTGAAAAATACAGAAACAGAAGCAAGAAAATAAACACCAACTGTAATTCCATCATGTAAAATGGATATAGCACAGTGATGTCCATTGGAAATATAGAGCCATATATGTAATTTTAAACTTTCTAGTAGCCACATTCAAAGAGAAAAAGAGATGGGTGAAATCAATTTTAATACTGCTATTTAATCTGATACACTCCCAAAATAATTATTTCACATATAATTTCAACATGCAATCAATATAAAAATTATTGATGAGATATTTTACATTTTTTAATACTAACTCATTGAAAGCCAGTATAGCTTTTACTCTTACAGTATTGCCTTAACTGGGAACAGACACATGTGGCTAGTGGCTACAGTACTGGACAGTACCCACTAAAGGAATCCTACCTAGCTCCGCCCCAGAGTGGCAAGCCTCCCTCTCTTCCCATTCCCCCAACTGTCCCTTTAACAACCACGTCCCAGAGAGTCATGTCAAACCAAGGAAGCCCGAAGGAATCTCCCACATAGCCTGTATTTATTACACTACTGTACACCCAATGCTGAATTAAATTTGAGTAGGCATTCTCAATTATAGTGAGGAACAGGTTTAGCCAGTCTTTTCCTAGAAAGCCTTCCATATAAGGGAACTCTAAATCATTTAAAGCTGAAATAATCCTGAAAGCACAAGGATGTATTTTGCATTTCTCATTCTAAACTTTGCCTAGCTATCCTAGAATAATGCAGATCATGCCAACTACTTGGCAGGGCTGTTGGGATAAACTTCCCCCACTTCAACTGGAGGTGGAAAAAATGGCTGGCGCTTTTCTTCTGGTGTTTTGAAAGACAATTTTGCTCTCAGAAAATGGAGCATTAGACATACAGGTAGAGTGGATGACAAACATGAGACATGTGCCTGTGAGCACTGTAATGGAGGTGAGCCTCTCAGGGGAAGAAAACCAAATTTGCCCCCTTGTAAAATGTGTCATTTTACACAAAGTTTGTTCTAAATGATACACTGTTGAGAATAAATACTGCCTCCCAAGGTAACTTTCTATTCTGGCTGTTTGTGATTGGTTCAACTCTAGCCCCAGCTACCCTGAGGCTAAGACAAAACTTTAAAGTCTTATTTGTGCCCTAATAGAGTGTACTAAAGATTTGACTAAATGCATGTTTGGCTGCAATCAATTTGGATTTGTATAGTACATTTGGAAAAAAAAAATCTATAATTCTTTGGTCTGTGTGATGTAATGTGCAGCCCGCAGTTAAATAACCTCAGTGTTAGCTTGAATGAAGATCAGTGAACTGAACCCACTCATGTAAAGCAGGTAAACTGTTTTAACTGAATTACTGATAGATCTGTATTATACTCCAGACAGCCTTACACTCTGGGTTATGAAATACCTTCTTATCTGGTTTTCCACATAAAGTACTTTCATTTTTCCTCCTTGATCACTACACTAAAATGACAAGAGCCATTAGACGATGACACAGATTCTTTCTTGGCAGAGTCATGTTGTTTAAAAAACAGAGGTAATGCAGATGTCTAACAACACCCTGCACTGAAGCCTGACATTTTGACAGCATTAGAGGCAGCCTGCTTGGTTTAATCTTCAGAAGTACATTAAGCTCTGCAGCCCAGGACATGGTGGCATTGATGTATCTGACACCATGCTCTATATTTTCCCCTCTAACCTTTAAAGTGAAAGTAACTACTACTACTGGTATGTTCCCCAGAATTCCATCTTGGAGTCATTAGAGAGCAAGAAGAGACCTTGAGACCAGCCTTGTAACTCGCTTGTCTTACACATGGGGAAACTGAGATTAAGTGATTTGCCCAAGATCTACTGAGGTCAAGGTGGCAGCACTCCTTCACCCTGTCATACTGCTTAGAACACTGGATTCTACCCTAGGTTGTCAAGCAAGCCCATTATTTGTTTTCACTGTAATTTTAGGGTTTTTCCCAGGTTTAGACTCAAGTGCCGACCATTCACAGCATGGGATACAACAAGCGGCAGGTCTATACAATGCCTTTTCTACGCACTCTCTTGCTTCAGTTTTAGGAGGTCCTCCAAGAACAGGCATTTGGCAAAACTCTGGAGGACATGTTTCCTGCCCAAAGGAAGGTAAAGTCTCAGCCCAAGGGAGCCAAAGAAGGTTAAAACAAAACATGACTTAAGGTCATGACTTGGTGATCTAGCCTACAGTGACTCCATCTGTCTATCAATCATCTCTCTGTCTATCCATTCATCCATCCACCCATCTTACATAAGTACCTACTAAAAAAGGAATACTTAACACAAAAGATCTGGAAAGCTGATTGCTTCACAAGCAAAGATACTTTGCATAATTTAAATCAATTCCAAAGATTAGCTTTTCTATCTACTGCTGGAATCCCTGAATTCATAAAATTCCCTGAATTTTATGGAATCACTGAAGCCTTGAGGGTGCAGGGGTATACTGACGATGATTTAGGATTTCTGTGATTATTATAGCTCATCTGTCCTCCTCCTGCCTGTTCCTGCCCTTATTTTCCAATTTCTCTCTAACCCTGACCATAGTGAGCAGGGGTTAGACATCTCCACCTCCCCACCAGCCCCCGGCCCTCTTTTATCCCCTCATTCAAGTTCTCTGGATTTTGCTTATTTACTTGGCAATTGCTTCTTGATGGCTGGGGTCTAGTAAGGATTCTGTCCTAGGTACTGATGATACGAAGCTGAGCTGGACAAGGCTCAGCTTTGTACTGATGATACAAAGCCACCGCCTGGTTTTCTAAGGGCTAGGAGAATGGTCTGAGCTGAGCAGCATTGCAGCAACAAGAAGAGCTGGATGAACATTCCCATAGGCAAGAACATTCACAGGGAAAGTTAAGGAGAGTAAGAGTCAGCCTAGGAAAGGGCAGCCCTGGCAGAGACACAGCATGAGCAGGGGATGGAGAAACACAAAGGCAGCTTACCTTCTGTGAGCTGCAAGGCTCAGCATGGTTGCAACAAAGGGATGGGTGGGGACAGTGGGAAACCAGCATGGTTAGAGAACACTCCATCAGGCTTGTGGACAATAAATTAACTTGCATGTAACAGGGTGAGGAGCATCTGCTTGTCAACTGACATTTAAATAGCAATTGCCAGTGGAAAGTAAGCATATGGTTAGTTGAATGAAGAGCCAGGAAGAGACAAATACATCCAATAAAAGATTTTAGCACTTTCTCAATTTATATGTTAGTGTTTGCAATCTGCTTCTGAAAGTAAGCTGAGATGTTGAACTCACTCACTGACCTTGTCTGACCTGAGGTGTCCAAATTGGCACCAACCTTGGTTTAGTCTTTAACTGCTAAGACAGAATTCTCAAAGGAGGGTTCCCTGGAACAGCAGCGTCAGCACTACCTGGAAACTTCTTAGAAAAACAAAGTCTCAGGCTCCAACATAGATTTCTTGAATCAGAGACTCTGAGGGTGAGGCCCACCACCTGGGGTTAACAAGCCCTCTGTTGACTGCTGCACACACAAGTTGGAGAACATTGGTCTAAGAGAAGCAAAAACTGAGGTGAAGCTCCTGGCTGAGTGGCACTGGTAGGGGCCTAGCACTGTCACTTGCTTGCCTTTGAAGCATCACGTTTTAATCAGTGTCTACGGTCAGAGCAGACAGTAGCTATAAACTCCCTTCCCTCTGGTTCCTCTCCTAGACAACCATCCTGCCATTCCCACTCATTTCCACACACAGCCTTCCCCATCCTGTCTCCTTTCTTCTCCTATACTTTCTCCCTGTCTCCTCTTCCCTCCCGCTTCCTCTTGTTTTTCCCCACCTTTCCCTTTTGCTTTCATTTCTCCTCTTTCCGTATATGTTTCCCTAGTATGTAAAGCAATGGCATCTTTTTTCTCTCTGCCTTTTCCCGCTTGCTCCTCACCCATCTTTGTTCACAATCGCCACAAATCAAGCCATGTGCAGCCATTCACAGCCACCACCTTTCCCTTCCCATTATTTATCTGGATAATCTTGAGAATGCAATTGGGTCAGCTGCAAGCAAATTCTTTAATAGCTAACAGGGAGCTGCCAGAGAGGGTAGTCTCCACCCATTGCTGAGTTTGTCAAAGGCAGGCAGAGAGCCATTGGGAGCTGCATGGATGGGATGCAGTTGATCATGGACCGATTGCACCTTCCCTAAGAGATAAATCCAGGTACCATGTCCTCTGACATGGTCCAAGTCCAAGCTAGGACTTCCTTGAAAACCTTGCAATCACTCTTCCAGTGACCTGCAGCTTGGTGGCCTTTGTTTATGCAGATCTGCCTTCTTGCCCTCTTTCCTATTGAGGAATTTTCTTTAGGACAAGACAGAAGGATTTGGTTTTCAGAAGGGTGCAAGCCACAACTTTAAAATGATGTAAATGCCACAGATGGCTGCCTCTGTCCATGAAGACAGATGGTTCAATATCTCATCCTTCTTCCAGCCATTTGATGGAACCCAGGAAAGAATTCTCTCCCCAGTGCAACTCCATCCACCACACTGAGGCTAGAGGCCTATGAAATGTGCCACAGAAGCCAGACTCCAAATGGGCTGCAATTTGCTAAGCATTACAGCGATTTCATTCTGCTCTAGAAGCTTCAGTACAAGAAGAAAATCTATCAATCACTACCATAACAAACATATATTTCTAAAATAAACCCTCCTGTCTGAAAGCTGTAGGACAGTCACTTGCACTCAAAGTAAATAGCATTTAGGGTCATCATTGTGGTTTAGTGCTTCTGTACCTTTATGATGCATGATAAATGATCAACTGGAATCTGCTAAATAAATATTTTTCTATGTAGATCTCAACTGTAATTAGCTGTGTGGCTTTCTATGCAATCTATCCTCAATCCACTGACAGTAAGTCCTCAAACGTGGTGTAGCTACATAAACTTGTAGCTCTCTCTCAGCCTGGCAGGTGAAGCCAAATGCTTCTTCCCTAGTAACACGCAGCACAGGAGTGGGTGATGGTAATGAGGGGCACGCTGTCCTCCAAGCCCCCCGGGGAAGCTGCGGGGCATGTGATGAAGAAGCTTGCAGCTGGGGCAACCGAAATAACAACTTGATGCATACCACACGGGCACTAGCCATGCCACTTATAAACACTGATTAATGGCTGAAAGGCTGCACTTTTAATAGAATTCAGCTCCCTATAAATAGTAGAAAATTAAAACTCTAGAATGCTGGCACTGAAAAGACCTCAGAGTTTAGTCTACTGATGAGCTAGCAGAATCCCCAGAAAAGTGGAATGAGGTGCCCAAATTCACACAGCCCATGAGTCCAAACATGGGGCTTTCCAGGCAGGTGCTGTCTGCACTGGCCCTGCTCCCTTTAGAGCCTGGTGAAATCATGCAGCCGTCAGATGAAGCCAGCCAGTGCACTCAGCCAAACCTCTGCTGCATGGGCATTTCAGGAGTATGGAGACAAGCATGCCTACAGAGCCCACTTCCTCACTGTCTCCTTTCCTGAGGTCCCTGAGTGGGCTCCCAGACCCTGGGAGCACCATCTCCCAAAGACTGTGACTGAGGCAGAGGAGTGGCTAGCCAGGGCCTGGCCTTCCAAACCAGCCTGAGAAGGCCCAGCATGGGTGGAGCACAGGGCTAAAAGCTTCCACCATGGGAGTCTCTTTTACAGCTGAACCGGCCCAGAAGAATGAATCAATCCCTCACAGGCTGTGAGCTAGGAGGTAATGTTGACCTATATTATCCAAAGGTAAAACCAGATGCCCACTACCACTTCTTGTTACTACTATAGAATTAACAACAAGGACTAAAGGCAAGAAAGTAATTTCTGTCCACTCTTGTCTAGATATGGGGTATACTTGTCAACCCAGGCTGCCATAACAAAATGCCACAGGCAGAATGAGATATAAAACAGAAATGTATTCCTCCTGGTTGTGGAAGCTGGGAAGTCCAAGATCAAGGTGCCAGCTGATTTGGTGCTGGGTGAGGGCTTGCTTTCCCGCTTGTAGATGGCCACCATCACTCTGCATTCTCACACATGGTGGAAGTAAGAGCATGGGGTAGGAAGAAGCTCTCTCCCTCTTCTTTTAAGGTCACTTGTCTATTCAGAGTCCCACCCTTATGACTTCAACTAAACTTAAGTAGCTCCCAAAAGCCTCATCTCCAAATACAGTCACACTGGGGGTGAGGGCTTCAACATATGACTTGAGAGGGACATAATTCAGTCCATAGCATAGGCTGTCACACTTCTATGCCCCAGTTCCCATGACCTGCTAGGCCCCCTCCCCGATCTCTTCTTTGGCCTCCATGCCTCTGCACATGCTGATCTTTTGCTGAGACTGCACCCTCCTCATCTCCTGCTTTTCTTCCTCCTCTCTTCTTTCCTCTATATTCCTCTCACACCAATTGCCCACACTTAGTCCAGATCTTAGTCCACAAGTTTCTGCTTAAGTGTCACTCCTTCCAGGGAGCCTTTTTTGACTCCACAAAGTCTATATGAAGTTCCCTTCTATGAGTTCACCAAGAATTTTCATTTCCACCCACATCATCATAACACTGTAGTGTAAACTAGGCTAGAAATTCAAGGTGGGCAAGATGCTCCATCTTCACTGTTGTATTCTCAGTGTGCAACAGAAAACCTTTATGTAATAGGTGCTCAATAAATGTTTGCAGAAGGGAAAGAGTGTGAGAGGTTCCAGGTGAGGGGCTTTGGTAGGAGGGCATTTAACATGCATTCACCTAATGTCTATGGAATCCCTTTGAAGCCAGCTTCTCTGTCCAAAGAGGTCAGTATTAGCCCTCCAAGCTTGGGCCTAGGGCCTGGTTCATTTCCATCTCTCTACTTAGAGGAAGAAAAGGAGAGAGTGAGAATGGAGAGAAGGGATCCCTTTCTCATCCAAACAAGAACAGCACCCTCAGCCCTAAAAGAGAACTAGACAGGGGTTGAGGAGTCTTGGACTCTGACAACTGCCTTCAGGGCAGGCAGCTTTAACCTGAAGCCCCCTTTGCTATTGCCTTACCCTGAGTTCTCCACACTAAAAACTCATTTCTTTTTCTGTTTCTAAGATGGCCCTATGGGGTACCAACGGAGTATATATGTAGGTCAATGTGTGTGGCAGGACACAGAAAACCCCATTTAGCAAAGAGATATCAGAGGACGTTCACTTGCACCCAAATAAGTCACCTGAGGGGCCCTTCCCCCCATGGACGATACAAGGCTCTGTCAGAGAAGCTGCAGGCCAAGACCTAGGGCACAGGGCTGGGGTCTGCTGCCAAAGAAGGAAACTTGTAGACAAATAATAAAGTACTCAGAAGGATGTGTGCAGAACCATGGAGGCCATTTTGACACTCCATGCTGTGTGGCCTTGGAGAATGAAATCTGACCATTATGACCCTCAATTTCCATCTGAGTATAACTGGGTTGTGACAGGAAAGGATTTGAAAAGGACAAAATATAAACATGGCCCATATTGACTCCCCTCCCTCCCTATGCCTATCACAGATTTCCCGACAAAGGATTCCCTGGACACCTCCAGCTCTGCCTCTCCTGACTGGAACAATTCCATCCAGTGCCAAGATTCTCAGCCTCACTCTCTAAAGTTCAGGCTCCTGATCTGCAAATGGAGATAACCCTAGCTGCGGGGCGGATCAAAGGAGACACTGGAGAGACAGTGCTGACCACAGTGACTGCTGTTAGAAAAGGACCACTGTCAGTTATGACCATCTCACCTCCAGAATCATCTCCACCTCTACCAGTACCACCACCACAACCACCATCTTCCTTACCTCCACCTCTTCTACCAAACCACTGCTCCTACTATGGCCACCTTCGTCATCACCACCAACACCACTGCCACTGCTACCACCCCCACCATCATCACCACCTCCACCTCTAAACCAACACCACCGCTGCTTCCACCACCATCATCATCTCCACCTCTACACCAGCTCCACTGTTCCCACCACTGCCATTATGATCATCACCTCCACCTCTACCAACACCAACACTGCTACCGTACCACCACCATTATTATCACCTCCACCTCTACCAGCAACACTAACAACACTGCTACCACACCACCACCATTATCACCTCCACCTCTACCACCAACACTAACAATACTGCTACCACACCACCACCATTATTATCACTTCCACCTATACCACCAACACTAACACTACTACCACACCACCACCATTATTATCACCTTCACCTATACCACCACCAATACCAACACCACTGCCACTACTACACCCACCATCATCACCTCTACCCCTACCAACAACGCCAATACCACCACTGCTTCCACCACCATCATCATTTCCACCTCTATAGCAACTCCACTATTCCCACCACTATCATGATCACTTCCACCTCTACCAACACCAACAACACTGCTACCATACCACCACCATTATCATCACCTCAACCTATACCATCACCAATACCAACACCACTACCACCACCACCACCATCACCTCTACCCCTACCAACACCAACAACACTCCTATCACACCACCACCATTATTATCACCTCCACCTCTACCACCAACACTAACAACACTACTACACCACCACCATTATCACCTCAACCTATACCATCACCAATACCAACACCACTACCACCACCACCACCATCACCTCTACCCCCACCAACACCAACAACACTGCTACCACACCACCATTACTATCACCTCCACCTATACCATCAACAATACCAACACCATCACTGCTGCAGCCACTGCCACCATGTCTACCATTACCTTCACTGCTGCCTCTACAATAATCACCATGAATTCACCTCCATCACCACCATCGTTATCACCTCTACCAACCACTTCCATTGTCATCATTATCTCCATCACCTCCTCCACCATCAGTACCACCTCCTCACCACCACCATCATCAGTGTCACCAAGACCACTCTTAGAGGTCAGAGATTTAGGAGAAGCCTGACTAGACACAGGATGTCAGATGCCTCCCAAACTCATGGATAAAGCCCAGAAAGATTCAGTGACTTTCTCAGGGTTATCCTTCTAATCAGTAGCAGAGAAAGGACCAGATTAACGGCCTGATTAAGAATCCAAAGTTCTTTTCCACTACCTGGAAATGGAGCTCTCGCCACTCTGCCCTAAGGCCTTAACTCCCACCACACACACACATACACACACATGCGCGTGCGTGCACATGGAGTTATTTGGAGTTTAAAGACAAGGGGTGGATAAACAGTAGAGTATATAATAAAGGGGTAAAATTGATAGAAGGATGATGAAAAGAGGGAAAAATCCTCTGAGGACTAGAGCTCTGAGCCTTTCCCCAACTCCCTATGCTCATATGCTTCCTGTCCAGCTGGAATGACAAGGGGCGGGGATGCTCTAGAACTGCCTGGTCATCTGGGTAACTGGCCAAAAACTCCTCCTTTCCACATGACCTTGACTTTGCTTCTTTACCCCCATTCTTCAGTCAAAGTATACAGTGGAGGCAGCAGTGGGAGGTGAGGACTAGGATGTGGAGTCAAATTGACCTGGGTTTGAATCTCAGCCCCACTACTGATTAACTATGTGACCATGGACCTGTATCTCTATGAAACTGACAAAGTCATAGTATCCGCCTCATTATGGCATGTCAGGCACTGAGCATAGCAGCAGTGATGAATGGCAGCTCATATACCTTATTACATAATCCAATCACCTGCCCCAGGATAGAGGTAACACTCAGCTAAAATTAATGCAGTACATATATGACAGACACTCTTCTGAGTACTTAACTTGCACTTGCTTACTGAATTCCAATGCTCTTAGACAAATAGAAAAGTGGAGGTATGGACAGGTGGAAAGACCTGTCCAAACTCACAAAGCAGGCAAGTGTCAGGGCCAGAAGTTTGACCAGGCCTGGTCCACAGTTCATGCTCTGAAACACATAGACGCAGCCAGCTGTTTCATCTGAGAAGCATACCTCAGGAGATCAAAGATCAAATGCTGAGTCTCAAATGCAAATTAAGGTAATTCAATTGAAATGGCCACAAGTTCAGGAATGAATTTCTTCCTGTGGATGTCATGGTGAAGAATAGAATCTCAGCTGGCAAGATCCCCTATGAGGCTTCTCTATGACAAGGAAGGGCCTTTTGCGTGTAAGGGAAACACAATAAACTTTTCTGTTACTAAGAGAAAAGCTTAAAAAGAAGCAAACTAGCTTTGAATAGGAGTCTGGCAAACTAGCCTCCTGTGGAATGTCTGCTTTTGATTGGATTTACTTTCTGCAAAGCAAGAACCTGCACCCCACCCCTACCCTGGAAATAGTTCTGGGGAAGGATACTTTCCTGTGAAAATTCATTTGACCGGGTGCAATGGCTCACACCTGTAATCCCAGTACTTTGTGAGGCCGAGGAGGGCAGATCGCTTGAGATCAAGAGTTAAAGACCAGCCTGGCCAACAGGGCAAAACCAGTCTCTACTAAAAATACAAAAATTAGCTGGGCTTGGTGGTACATGCCTGTAATCCTAGTTACCTGGGAGGCCGAGGTAGGAAGACTGCTTGAACCCAGGAGGCAGAGGTTGCAGTGAGCCAAGATTGCACCATGCAATCTTGCTAAGCTAATCCAAGCTAAGCAACAGGGTGAGACTCGGTCTCAAAAAAAGAAAAGAACAGAAAAGAAATTCTGAGTCAAAGACTGTTCTCACTCATCATAGGCTGACTCTGCCCCTCCCCATAAACAGAATCTAGAATTAAGTTTCAAAATAAATTAGAAAATAAGTTCTGTTCCTTATTATCTGTTCATCTCATGTAAGCTAGAAATGAAATTCTTGGAATAATCTGCAGCCAAATGCCAGGACCAGAGGCAGAAAAACAAAATCAGCTGATGGGAGAGATACAAAAGAGGCGCACACAGGAGCCAGGCTCACACTGTGTTTGATTTAGAGCTGAGAGTCTCAACAGAAATCAGCAAAGCTCTCAGGAAGGTTGAGATGGTATCAGGCTTCTAAGATAGGGTTTTGAGACGAGAATGATCAGATGAGGATGCCTTCCTGTTGATGATTTGAAAATGAAATTACTGTTGCATGACATGATAAGAATAAATCCCTCCTGGTGGGTTTTTCTTTTAATAGGGGCAAAAATAACTTGGAGGAAATAGTCTTGCAGATTTGTGAACATTAAATGTAATCTCTCCCATCAAAGTGCAGCAGTAAATGTCAGAGATGCACATTGTTATATGTTGCCAGTACAGTACAGTGCAACAATGAGAACTGCTTTAATTTTTAAAGCTATTCTTCATGTTATCTCACTTGATGATCACCAAAAGGCAGAGCCCCTCCAGGAGCTGCCCTCGGCTCTCTAACTCCCTTCTTACTCCTTCTCCCTGGGGTACCTCCTCCATCGCTCTGGCTTTAAATACCATCCCTAAGGGATATATAATCCCCAAATCAATGTCACCAGCATCAGTACAGAACTATAGTTAGACCCCTGCAGCCAACTACCTACTCAACATCATAGCTTGGAGAGTTTATCTACACCTACAAGGGGACATGTCCAAACTGAATTCATGACCAACCCAAAGCTGCCCCCTCTGTACTACTCCCAATCATAATAACTTCTAATGCCATGCATTGAGATTCTCTAACTGGAAACCTGCAAGCCATCCTGTTTTACTTCCTCCTCTCTCACCCCCACAACCCCAGATCTGTCCCTTTCTTGCCATCCATCCCCACTGCCACAACCCTGATTGGGGGCTACTGTCATCTCCTGCCCTGCCTGCACTAGGCAGAGGTCTCCCAGTCACTCCTGCTCAAGCCATTCTCCATACAAGCCAGGATTACTTTAAGTCACAGAATAGTTCACATCACTTCCTTGCTTAAAACCTTTTACTGGCTTGTTATTAATCTTAGAGTAAGGTCCTGAATCCTCAACAAGTCCTACAGAACCTGACCAGGTGTATTCCTCCAGTCTTTCCTTGAACTTCCTTTTTTCTTTGCTGCACCTGCTCCTGACACTCAACCCTTTCTTGGTTCTCGGTACCAGCCAACTCGCTCCTTCCTCAATACTCTGGCCCGGCCAGTTTCTCTTCTCTCCTGGTTAACTCATTCATTTCTCACTTCTCTGCTGAAGGACCACTTCTTCCTGGAAGCTGTCTGAGACCTCCTCGTTCGGCCTTCCTGTTAAAGGTCCTTATTGCCCCCATACTTCTTGGCTGTACTCCGTGCATGTGGACATCATTAGCTGGAACTTGTGTCTTTGGTGTCAGTCTTCTTGGCCATGTGAGCTCCATGGGATCTGGGGCCATAACTGTCCTGTTTTTTGTCTGCAGTGCTTGGCATAGTGTCTGGTTTGTGGCAGGTGCACAATGCATTTATGAAGGCCTGCCAACTTGATTCTCCCAACCATGGCATGAGGGAGCTGTTATCCCTATTTTTACAGATGAAAAAAAATAAGACACACTATCATTGAACCAATTTGGTCCAGATTACAAAGAAAATGAGTGGAAGGCAGCCTGAAAACAGGGAACTTCCAATCAAGGGTGCCTACCAAGCTCAAGTGCATCACCCCCAGCACTATGTCTCCATGTTTATAATGCTATCATCCAGAGATACAATCCCAAACCCTCCCCCAGAGTCTAGCCCAGAGAGAGAAGCAAGCCTGACACCTTTCCCAGGACTGACTGAAGATTTTCATTCAACCTTGATCTTCAAAGACATGGAAAGCTATGAGCAACACATTCAAATCTCAGAAACTTGGGCTTTTAGACCAGGAATGACCTCAAAGATGACAGATGAGTTTCCTTGCCTATAAATTGAGAGGTTGTCTTTGATTTCTAAGGCCCTTTTCAGCTACAAAACTCTGGTTGTTTAACTTCCCTAGACTGCAGGATCCGCATCTAAAACTTGTGAACTATATAAATCACATTACCCAGGGATATTATGTGAATCAAATTAGAAAATACACTTACACTTTTTTAGAATTTCCAGGTGCATAGATTCAAAAGATTATGATCATTATCAAAAGTTCTCAGTGCTGCCTGGGCACCTTCACTCTTGCTACTCAGAGTGTGGTCCATGGCATATCCTGAGAGCTTGTTAGACATGCAGAAGCTCAGGCCCCACCTTAGACCTGTGTTCAGGATCTGCATTTTAACAAGACACCCAGATGGCATGTGGCCTACGCTACAGTCCCAGCATCATAGCATCACATCCAAGCCTTTTGTGACTTCCCTGCTGCCTGTCTCCCAAGCCTTATCACCAGTCCCCACCTGAGCCCAGTGCTCCAGCTTCTTCCAATGGCCCTTCATTCCAGGACACTCCATGTCTCTGCCCAAGACAGACTCCAGGAAACTCCTACCAGCTCAAATATCCTTTCCTCTGGGAAGGGCTCCCTAACTTTTTAGAACATCCCAGATGCTGTTCTTGCTTCCAAGACAGCACAACCACAGGATGTGAATGATGAAGTTTCATGGCTCACTCCGAGTACCTGGAGAGCAAGGCCTGTGTCCCAGCACATGCCTAGTACAGCACAGTGGGATATGTGTTTATTGAAAAATATGAAAAAAAACTGAATCTCACTAAAGTGTATGCCAAGGTCTTATCCTAAATTTTGTACTAAACTAGAATTCATTGCACAAGCACATGCGTGCACACGCGCACACACACACACACACACACACACTACTGTGTATTGCTTTATTGCTTCAGGCAATGGTACTTAGAAAAATGATTTTGAACTTTAAGCAGAAAAATCCGTTATCATCTTTCCCAATCCCACCCTAGAAAGATGTGCATAGAATAGAGTAGCTTCAGGTTGCTCTAAAGCCTGGATGGAGACAGGGCAGGAGGGCAAAGGGCGGTCCAATTATTTTCTGGGGAGGCTGCCTGCTGGCCCTGCATGAGTGAGGAGAAGGACTCCTCCTCTCTCTTGCCAGGGCCCTCTCAAACCTGAGAGACCACATTTGAATCTGCAGGTCTCTCAGGTTTGATGTGACCCAAGCCTGTGAAAGCATTCTAAGCTGAGTCTGGGAGAGGATGGACAAAGACATAGGAAACCAATTAACACCATCAAGCAAACCAGTGCAAGCCAGAAAGGCAGGCTGGGAAGCAGTGGAGCAGAGGCCTCAGGGCATCAGTGGGCCAAGCTCCAGAAATTTGGAACTCCAGGACATCATGCTCTAGAAATTCTGGAACTCTTCTGGGTTTGATGCTTCACAGAGCAAGGCTGTATTTGCCCAGGTGCACATTTGGGGGTTGAGGGGAGTCCGTGCCCCGAGATGTACCTGAGGTGGAGAAAAGAGGAAACAAATACAGGGGTGGAATGGTAGGAGCAGAGGACCACAATTAGAAGCCCAAAATGCAACTAACGTCAGAGCCACCTTGGGATGTGTCCACCTGGGTCATTGCTGGCACAGCCAGTCACTTGCCCTCACCTAATCACAGACTGGCCACAGTCAGCCTGAGGACACCTGATAGATTTTCCCAAACCTGCCAAGCTATAAATGAGGAAAGGAGGATCCAGAGCAGTCAGGAAACTCACCTAAGGCTGTCCAGCAGGGCAGCTGCTAGGGATGGAGCAAAACCCAAACCCGATCTTTTTCTACTCCCCTATGGCCAAGGCTCCTTCTATCAACTTTATGTTTATGACTCACACAGCTCTGGGCACTGAAACCCCAGTTTCCACAACAGCATTGTGCAGTGAGGGAGATTTTAGAATCAAGACTCCTTGTTTATGAGCTAGGCCCCTTTATTTGCCAGCATGCAACTCTAAGGAGTAAGTTATGAACCCTCTTGTCCTCATTTTCATTGACTGCAAAATTGGGAAATTACTATCTTCCATGAAAGATGACTGGAATATAAAATGAGACTATACATCAATATTTGGCATACTGATGCTCAATAAATATTATTTCTCTCTCTCTGCTTCCTAGAATCCTGGGTTTGAGGGAAAGACAAAGTAGTGTCTTGCCACCATCCTGTCCTGAGTTTCCATGGTTTTCTGCACACTGTTGTACTTGGATGGTTACGTAGACATCAGTTTTCACGCCTGCCTAAAACTAATTCTCTCTTCATCCAGTAAGAGCACCCTGATGTTCTGGGGAGCCACTGTCCCTGACTCAATCCCTCCAGCTCAGGTTCGGGGTGGACCTGGCTCTCTACATCCAGAGGTGGGTACATAGAGAAGCAGTGGACAATCAGGGTCACAGAGCTGGTTCTCTCAGCAATGAACATGGGCTCCAGATCAGGCTCATAAGAGCCAACCTCAAGACATCTGCTGGAAACCCTGGGGAAAAAAAAATTCTGCTGGAGTTGCTAAACCAGGAAACCACAAGCCTGTAACTCTGGCCATGGCTTCCCCAACACTGGGACAGCTTTCCTGAAAGGCTGTCCTTTGCCAGTGTACAGGAAAGCAAAGAGAAGACACTCCAAGAAAGAGATAGGATAAATGATTTCTAATATTATTTGAGCCTGGAGCCTACAATCCTGAAATAGGATCTACCTATAAACTTTTTAATTATATAAGCAAATACATTTTTTTCTTTTTTATTAAGCCGATGTGAATATGGTTTTCTCTTACTTCCAATCATAAGAGTCTCCATTATATAAATGTCTGTAATGTAGTTTCCTGCAGGGGAGGTTGTTCAGCCTCCTAAGGCAACATGACTTAGTCTCCCAGGTATAACCTGGAGGCCCCCAACCTTAAACAAACATTTCCTTTTGCCCCTTTGAACTGAGAGAGACTATTCACCACCACTCACATCACAAAGGACTTTACTTATTTGAAGCCTGATTTCTCTCCTTTCTCTTTATTGACTAAAGAAGCCCAATCGTTTCCTTTCAAAGGAAATCTATACTTATCTATTTGTTTCCTGTTTAAAAAAAAAATCTCCCCTTTCTCTTCCACCAGGGGAGACATTTTTGGATGTAGAACTCAGGGTTGGAAGGGCTGTCAGAGGACAGTCTAGTGCAGCCTATTATCTTGCCAGTGTGAAAGCAGAGGTTGCTTGCCGAGACACTGCCATCAGCAGCCGAGTCCTCCATCTTCCAGGCCTAGGGCCTGCCCTCCATCCCCAGTATTCCAGCTGACATCAATGCCTCCTATGACCTGGCACATGGTCAGAGGTACTTACAGGTTGATTTAAATATCAAAGACTTGTGAAGGTGCCTTTGGAGAAAGCACAATAGCCTTGGATTCTAGTCCCAGCTCTGTACTAACCAGTTGTGTCACCTTGGGGATGGATGTCATTTAACCATTTTAGTCTTGCTTATTAATAAAATTAGGGGGTTGGACTAAGAGAATCATAAAATGTCAGAAGTTTAATGAAGCTAAGGCAGATGATCATGGACAGATAGAAAACTGAGTGCTGACTCAGCCCCACATGGGAATAAAATCTCATCCCAGTATTGGACTCTGAATGTGAACATCTTCAGAAAGATGTAGGAAGAGAAGGAACTGAGAGCCCTAAAAAGTTGTATACTGAAAACATGGCATTCTCCACCCTGCTTTTGTTCTCATGTGAGCCACTGGTGCTTTCTAATTTGTCTCTTTAAAGCTTCTTAAATCTAGAATGCACTCTGTGCTGAGCAGTCAAGTTCGCCAATCTGCCTCCTGGTCCTGGTTTATAGCACTTGTTATAGCATATTATCAACAGCTCCCCAGCTTTGACTCCAAAAATTGTGCCACAATCAGCAGAAGACTCATGGAGAATATATAAAGTATTCCTACAAAACAAGAAAAAAGGCAAATAATGTAATAGGGAAAATGGGCAGAAGATTGAAAAAGGCACTTCACAGAGGAAGGAGGCCAGCCAAGTGGCCAGCCAACAAATGCCAGGATGTCCCTCATCAGGAGTAATCAGAGAACTGCAAACTAACACCACAGCAAGATGTTGTCATGCACTCAACAGAATGGTCAAATGTAAAAAAGGTAGAGGGCAAAAAGCCATGTAGAAGCAAAAGAGCCGTGTGGAAGCAAAATAATTGGAGCAACTGGAACTCCCATATACTGCTGGCATGGGGGGTAAACTGGTACAACTACTCTGGAAAAGTGTTTGAGTCTCTAGTAGAGCTGTTCATGTGCAGAACCTATGACCCAGAAACTCCACTTCTAAGTATATGCAAAGAGAAGAAGGTAAAATATGTCCACCTAAAGACATGCACAAGAGTCTTCATGTCTATATTGATCCCAGACTGGGAACTATGCGAAAGTTCATCATTGGTAGAATGCACAGACTAACTGTGGAATAGTCACGCAACGAAATACTATACACTGCACACAGCAGTGAGAATCAGCAGGCTATGGCTGCACCCTACAGCATGAGTGAATCTCACAAACATATGTCCAGTGAAGAAGGCAGATGCGAAAGATTACATTTTGTATGATTTTGTAGAGAAAGTACAAACACAAGAGAAGCTAAGGTGTGGTGTTAGAAGTCAGGATGATGGTTACCTGAGAGGGAATAAGTACAAGAGAACACAAAGAAGTAGTTTCGGGGCTGCTAGTCACCTGGTTATGTGAATATGTCCGAACTATGAACATCTAATGTGTGCACTTTTCAGTATGTATGTTGTACTTCAATAAAAAATTCAAAAACATTCCTTTAGAATTATTCCAGCACTGACAATAAATGCCATGGTGACTATCATGAAATTTGTATCTTGCAGCTCTAATCACTGGTACCCTTAATTGTTACTGTGTTTGAAGACAGGGTCTTAATGAGGTAATTACTGTAAAATGCAGTCATTACAATGGGTCCCGATTCAATACGACTTGTGTCCTTACTAGAGGAAATTTGGACACAGACACACACAGACATGAGAGACAACCACATCAAGACACAGGGAGAAGATGGCCATCTGTGAGCCAAGGAGAGAAGCCCCAAGAGCCAAGCCTGCGGACACCTTGATCTTAGACTTTCAGCCTCCAGAACTGAGACAATATATTTCCGTTGTTTAAGCCATCGAACCCATGTTATTTTATCATCGTAGTCCCTAGAAAACTCATGTTATCACCCAGGTCATCCTTGGCCTCCTTTTAAGCAGATTACTGTGATGTAAATTAAGCCATTTCCTGGAAGGCAGAAGGGTCTTGGGCTTCTGGTGGAGGTGAGGGGTGGTCAAGGAGTTGGGTTGTTCCTCCGCCCTCGCATCAACTACCAGGCTGCTTCTGGCTTTCTTGAGATCATCTCACCCAGCCTTCTTATTTTGTAAATGAGGAAAGGAACATCCAGAGAAGTTAGAAAACTGGCCCTAAGTCACACAGCTAGTTACCGACAGAGCCAGATTTCCAGACTGGGGCTCTGCATACCGAGCCATTTTTACCTTCGCTTTTTGAAGGGCAGGACAAGGAAAAGGGATAAAAGGAATAGTTTAACTTCTTTTATAAGCTTTAACTTTGTCCCTGACTTTTGGGGTGGCACCAGACTGTCCCGCTCTTCCTTCTCCCTCCATTCTTTCCTTACTCTTCTTCACTGCCCCTCTCTCCTTCCCTTCAGGCTCCCCTGCCCACTGCACTTCTTTTTACAGATCTTCCTTCAAGGTATCAGGAGCCTGGAGTCCAGGGCACTGGGTCTTCCCTCCTGTGTGGCTTTAGGCAAGCCACTGAGACTGTGCTGGGCTTCCCTCCTCCATCCCAGGGCTCCATTGCCTCTCTGGGGCTTGGGCAAGCCTCTTGAGGACTGAACTCTGTTTTTTACCTTTTGGAGAGGTCTAGGGACTCATGGCTTACAAACCATAGAATCTCATTTAACAGGTCTTATTTTTTGACCTAGTACCATGTGGCTCTCTTTCCAACCTTCCTCTGGTATGGCATCACCTGACAGATAGCAGACCACCTTATTTTAACTTAAGCATTCCTTTCTACTGACTCCAAATTTTTAGACACAGCTTAACTCTTTTAATCAATTGCCACTAAAAAAATCCCTAAAACCACCTATGACTTGTAAGCTTCTGCTTCGAGGTATCCTGCTTTTTCAGGCTGAATCAATGTATACCTTCCAGGTACTGATTTATGGCTTTACCTGCAATTTCTGTCTCCATGAAACACATAAAACCAAACTGTAACCCAGCAGCCTCAGGTGCACTTTCTAAGGATTTCTTGAGACCTTCCCTTGGTCCACGGTCACTCATATTGGCTCAGAATAAACCTCAGATATTTTGGTAGACTTTTTTTTTTTTTGAGACAGAGCCTTGCTGTGTCGCCCAGACTGTAGTGGAATGGCATGATCTTGACTCACTACAACCTCCACCTCCCAGTTTCAAGCTATTCTCGTGCCTCAGCCTCCCCAGTAGCTGGGATTATAGGGTGTGCCACCACACCTGGCTAATTTTTTGGTATTTTTAGTAGAGATGGGTTCGCCATTTTGGTCAGGCTGTTTGAACTCCTGACCTCAAGTGATCCGCCCATCTCGGCCTCCCAAAACGCTGGGATTGCAGGCTTGAGCCACCACCACACCCGGCCAATTTTGGTAGACTTCTATTTTTCCATCATCATTCTCAAAGGTCTCTCCCCAGCCCAGGAGACCCCTCACCTCAGCAGGGATACCTGTGGGGGCAGGAGAGCGTGAGCAGAGTTAGGTGGACAGGTGGTCAACCCAATGCATATCCCTCTCATCACCAACTTGAGCTTTGTGACAGGACCGCTCTAATGCTCCACAGCCTAGCATCCTATGGAAGCTGCTGGAAATAGACAAGAAATCATCTTACTTAGGATGAAGGAACCTAGGCTGGTCAGGATGGCTGAGTGGTCTAAGGCGCTGCGTTCAGGATGAAAGAATCAAAAGGCTGAAAGGTACTGCATTGCACAAGGCCCAGCTTGGGGTTTTACCAATTCACTCCCTGCAATAACCTTGGAAAATGGACATCATTGAACCCACTTAACAGATGGAAAACAGACTTGTCCAAAGATGCCAGCTGCATGGGCTGGAGACAGCGTCTGAGCAGGCATCTCTCTGCTTCCACCAAACTCAACTTTCTGTGGCGCCCCAAGTGTCCCTACTTGTACCTCAAAATGTCAACTTGACAAGTATTAGACTACATGGGCCATTTGCCCAGGCCTGCAGGTGATAAGTGACATCTCAGGCACTGACTCTCCCACAGAGAGCTGGCAGTGCTAATGGTAGAACAGGTTCTGAACGAATCAATTGGAAAACAGAATAAAGCAGTACTTACCACAAGTCAAAATATGTGACTGACACCCTATGTGTGGTTTGCTCAGACCTTGGGCATTGGTCGCTCTAGACACCAGGCTCAGGGAGCAGGAAGCTCCAAGTCATGGTCATCTTTGGTAATGCAGATGACACTTGCATTTCCCTGTTAACCTGCTCTCTGAGAGACACTGGTAATGAGCTATGGGAATTCACCTGAGTTCAGGGACCTGTTTTCAGCACAGCCAATTCTGGATATGAGGCAGGAACCTGGAAATCTTCCAGGCCCAGCTGGCAGAGGGGCTGCAAGGACTGGTGTCTAAGGCCAGGGAAGCAGCTGTGGCCAAAGGAAAGCTACCCAAGCACAGGAGACACACAGTAGGCCTTTCCCGATTTCTCTGGAGAGTGGACATATTAAAAATGTGAAGGTTGTGGTCCGAGTTCAACAGCACCCACTGGCGAAGGAGGGGGAGGGGAAAGAGAGGGGCGAGGGGAAGTGTCTAGGCAAACATAGCCCCAAGAGACACAGGGAGGTAGGCAGGGAAGACATCCTACTGATGCAGAACTCCTCATGCCAGGCCTTCCCCGCCTAATGCAGAGCACCTGAGCCACGCAGGGGGAAAGGAGGGGAGTCTGAGCTCAGACATGACACAGGGGCTGTGGGGCAGGGTTTGCAGTGAAACTGGAGATGGTGTAGCCTCTGAGCTTCATGGTCCCAGCAAACTGAGATAGGGTGGGCGCCGTGCGGAAGGTGGGAGGAGTTGGTTGCATGAATAGCTGAAGTCGCCCTCCTCAGAATCTCCCTTGCATGATTGAGTTACAGGCCAGAAGATATTGAGAGGTCCTGGCACAGAGCATGAGGAACCCTCTGGGCAAACCTCCAGTCCCCCAGGCTTACTTCTCTGAGGCTACCATGGCATCTTGAGACAGCTCATGCAAGAGCTGCAGCCTCCTGCCTCCAGAAGGAACTGCTTGGGTATTTATCAATTTTCATGCAAATAAAATTCTCCTGGGGAGTTTTTTATAAGCACTGACCTCTGGGCCTCACCCCTCAGGAAGCAGTTCAGGAATCTGAATTTTAAACAGGTAGACCCCAGCTGACTGATGCCCAGGGACACAGACCACACCAATAAAGTCTTGAAAGCCCTGCTAGGGAGTTGAGCATTTTAACACCAGTGAGTATGGCAGATTAGCACCAGGAAGGGCAGAACTTGTACAGGTGAAGGGGCTGGTGAACAGGCTTCATTCAGAGAGCTTGGGCAGGGGTAGGAAGTAGTCTTTAAGTGATGGGGATGCGGGGTGGGGTGAAGGGTGAAAAGAGAGAAAGAGAGAGAGAGAGAGAGAGAGAGAGAGAGAGAGAGAGAGAGAGTGTGTGTGTGTGTGTGTGTATTGGGGACACACACACACACAAGGTTGCTGAGGCCCAAGGATTGATGAGAGTATATGGGAAGGCTCTGGAACCAAATCGCCTAACTACCCAGGCCAGTGCAGGGAAAGCAGGTCTAATCTGCACCAATTGGACAGCTAGCCACCTTTCCTCGCAGAAGGCTCTACCTAGACATGTTACAGGGAACAGAGACTTCCTAAATGACAACTTTTTACACAACTCCCGCTCTGGGGAGAAGTCACCAGCCTCCTTGCTCACAGAAATGAAGCGCAATTGGGTAGAAATGGTTTGAACCTGGGCTCTCTCTACTTGGTTTCTTGGCCTTTCCGTGACTATCTACGAAGTGGGACTAACACTGCCTGCCACAAGCGTTCTGCCCCTGAAGGCTCCAGGGGTGGAGGTCAGCTGTGCCTTTCCAGCTGGGACTGGAGATACCCTCAGTGGGCATAGCAGCCAGGATGTATGAAGCCTGCTGCAAGACCCTGACCCACACTTGCTGAATCTTTCACTGGATTTCTCAGCTACCCAGTCCAGTGCCTCAAATTGCTGTGACCATAGCTGGCTGCTAAGGATGTGCATAGCCTGATCCTACAGCAAATTTGGCCCTGGCAAAAGAGAGGGTTAGCATGTACCTCGCCGTGATCTCATACCTGCTGGGTTGGCCTCGGGTGGAGAAGAAAGCGCACTGGGCTGCAGACCTTGCTCAGGAACCCAGCAAGCTGGAAACGGGCCTGCTGGGGATGTGGCAGCCAAAGTTACTGAGCAGAGGTGGATGCTGCTCCACTGCCTGCTGCTACTAGGTCTGCCCTTGGGACTGCCAGGCCTGCAGACTCCCAGGAAGCCCATGGGCAGTTCTCATTGATTTCTGCCCCAAACTGAAGAGACATACAAGGGCACTGCCCCTAGCCTCCACATCCTGGTCTCTGGGCTGCCCACCCTTGGCCCCCCTCCTGTCTTCTATATGCTCTCAGTTCCATGGGAACCTCCACAACCACAGGCCAGCAGCCAGGCATTAAGTGAAGCACGCCTTAAACGTTTTGGGAGGGCGATACTGAAGATAGAGGAGGATCAGGTGGGATGAGAGTTGATGAAAAAACCCAGCCAGTCTCATAATTTGCCTGCTCATGTGGGGAAGGGGCTCTGCGGCATCCTTGGTGCAGGTGTGGCCTCCCAAAGTGCCACCCAGACCCTCATCCTTCTAGCAGTGGCCTCAGTTTCCCTGGGTTCCTTGGCACCCACACAAGATGTGGCTGTGTACTTAACACTTCTTCACTCTTTGTCCCCATTTAGTCATAATAGAAGCTGTGTTCTCAATCTATTGTCACATTGATCAAGAAAACCCTAATTTCCTGCAATAATCTTAAGTGAGAATTCAAGGCTAAATGTACTTTAATGTTTTGTAATGCATCTGAAAGCAACATCTCAAAATAATAATATAACCCCTGAAATTACTAGTTTGAGTGAAAGAGGGAGTGTACAACTTGAAATGAAATGAAAATCTAGCAAATTGATCTAAGGCTGAAATGATGAGGCTCAGGAAGTTCCAGCCATGTAAATGGGAGAATGCTGGGGTGACCTTTGTCAGGTAGCCGGATGGACTGGCTGGTGGAACAGACACTTAGGGAATGTCTTCTTTTTCCAGCTTCTCTGTTAAGCAGGAAGGGACCAAACAGATTTTTCTCATCTGGCTTTTCCTGGAGTGGGAAATGGAGGGGACACATTTGGGGGAATCAATGCTCCAGACTAAGACTAGTTTAAGGAAGAACCACAGTAAGGGGAGGAGAGAGAGGTCAGGGAAGCTACGGGCCACAGAGAGCCCACTTCTGACTTCTGGAAGCTGTCCTCTGTTAATTGCATCTATTTTGGACAATGTTTACTCTGTTCCATCATCCCCATCTCATTACTTCTAAGTATCAGATGTGGACACTGAGGTGCAGAGATTTTAAGGGACTTGTGCAAACTAAGCTGTGTGGCCTGTGTTTGAACTCAGATTTGTCTGCATTCAAAACTTATGCCCTTAATCTGAATTTTCAAAAAGTATTTAAATATAAAAAAGCTTTGTAAATGATATTACTACTACTACTAACCCATAGAACAAAGAATTAGGGAAGACATTTCCTCTATGTATGACAAACAAATGTCTAATTTACCCAATATAAGAAAAGCTCTTAGAAATCAATAGAGAAAGACTAACAGTTCAAAAGAAAAATAGACTACGGACATGAACAGGCAATACTAATGGCAATAAATACATAAAAAATAAGGTTATTAATATATGAAAGAAATATAAATCAAGACAGCAATTAAATCTCACCTTTAGCTTTTCACAATGACTAAAGTGTTTTAAAGATTGGTACCATATTAATGAGGTTCAGGTAGAGAAGCAAAGGAGAGGCATTCCCCATTCATAATTTAAAAACAAAGCTTGCTCAGCCTCCTCGAAAACAACTCTGTAATATCCTCCAAAATCCAATAGTGTATACTATTTGCCCCGGGAACTCCATCTGTAGAACTCCAAGCCATAAAAAGACAAGCCAAAAAAAAAAAGTGCAAATATTTTGGTACAAGGAAGTTCACTGCCAGAAAACATTAGTACAACCCAAGTATCCATCACCAGAGGACATTAAACAATTATAATACATCTACACATAGCTGCTAAACAAATGAGACAATTCTGTGTGCACTGAAAGACCCAAGGATACATTGCACTATTAAGTAGAAAAAGGGAATCCACAAAACATATGTGTTGTCTGATGTGCTATTAGAAAAATCAAATAAATGTATCTATGGGTGGGTTTGTGTTGGTGCATTTGTGTTTGTGTACAGAAACATCTGGAGGAAGGCGCATCCCACTCAACAGTGGGGACCATGGGGGTAGGGAGAGGGATTGGGAGAAAGAAAGGGTGTTTCAATTTCTGCTTTATGTACTTCCATATGCTTTGATTCTTTCAAAACGGTTTACTGAGCAAAACATAATCATCTGGGAAAGTGGTAAAAGAAACCCTGGATTTATGCATGGCTCCATTAACACACTGCACAGAAGCACTGAGGCAAACCGAGACTTGGCCCTCAAGGAGCTCATGCTGGATCAGGAGTTGGCCTACATACAGAAGCAGCAACCCTATAACAGGAGATCCTGCAAAGCTGGATGAAGACCCATGGAAGAGAGAGAAGTATTTCATTCTGCAGAAGGTCAACCACAATGAGGGTTAACCTTATAAACCCAGCTGTGAGCAGGTGAAGTCAGAGAAGAGGGCCTCTCCAACTTTTCCTTCACATTACCTCCAGAATCTCCACTCTGCATTATTTTCCTGGACCCTACATGCTCAGGCTTCTGGCTCCTTGCCTTCCCCCACACTCAAATCTCTGTTGCTGAAAAATTCAATTGCACTGCCCTGCATGGTGACAGGTGTCCTATCAGGTATAAAGGCAGCTCAATGAGTATAGGATGCTGGGGAGTCAGCCAGACTGGAGACAGACTGGGTCGAATCCTGGCTGTGCCTCTCACTGGTTGTAGGAAGGACCACCTCTCCTAACCCGTTCGCTCATCTGCAAAACTGAGATAACAACCAACCTCACAGGTTTGTTGGGATGACAATAAATAATAACCAAGTATGTTCCCAGCTGAGAACCCACATATACAAGTTTCTCAATAAACACTAGGTCTATCATGGGCATGGGTTTGTTACAGAGTAGTAAAACATTTTAGGGTTCAGTGGGAAGATGACAGAGAAGGTTTGCAGGAGGGAGGGTTTGTTTGCATTCCTGTGAATCTCACCATGCTTGCCTAATCTTGTGTTAACAAATCACTTGCTTAAAATATTTGGGCCCAAAAAAAGAGCTAGAATGGGGTGAGACAAGCCAGGTGTGTAGGGCATGACATTTAAGGAGACACTTGTTCCCTGGATCAGGCGAGTGCAGGATCAACACTTGACAGTAAAGGCCTTCTTAAATTCTGCATCCCAGGTACCTAGCCTGCCTAACTCTAGTCTTGGCCCACATCAAAACAGTGACTTGCAAGTGAATCTCTAAGAAGCAAAATTTCAATTAAATATAAATACTGCTGAAGTGAGGAGCAAGCAAGCAACGAATCCCTCTGGCTAGAGAAATGTATTTATTTAAAGGCAGGAGTACAGCTACAATTAGTGACTTACCATCCCTGGAGCAGGAGCTGGCATTTAAGAGACTCTGATCTCACATGTTAATAAGCCCTGCCTACTCTCCTGAGGTTCTCAAGTCAGCTGGCATTAACACAACCCAGGCCTGCTCTCCAATAAAGCACAGCCTCTGTTGGGGGCTGCCTTGCTGCCCAGCCCTTCTCCATGGGGTAAAATAAAGTTTATAGATGGGATGGCACTGTGCAATGATGCCTGCGAGGAAGGCATGCAAGGTGAAGATAACACCAAAGCGGGGGTGAGCCTCCAGGTGAGGCTGAAAGAAGGAAGGAGGCAGCTGCCTGTTGGAGTGAGGGATTCTGGAGAAGCGCCCCGTAGAGCTTCATTCTGTTTTCAAAAGTGTGCGATGCAGGTCTCTGGGTTGTGAGCTCATGGCTGAGTTATCACAGCTCCTAATGACAGATTCTGAAAAATAGGTATTTCCCAAGCTCTAAATAGGTCTCAACGGCTGCAATTAAATCCACGGTGTCTGAAAACTTAAAAACTCACCTCCAAACTTTTGAAACAGCAAAACAACCAAGACATATGAGGTAGGCGTGGGGGAGGCAGCAAATGAAAAGAACCGGGAAGGGGTGACATGTCTGGGTCGTGGGAGGGTTGAACAAAATTAAAGCAAACTTTAATTTTGGGAAGAAAAGAAAAAGAAGGTTAAGAATAAATATAAGGATGTGGTCTTGATTCTTGGAGTAAGAAAATTATCTTTGTGTTTTCTGGAGTTCTTGGAGCTTAAGATGATGATTTAAGAAAGCTCCTTGGGCTGGGCACGGTGGCTCACATTGGTAATCCCAGCACTTTGGGAGGCCAAGGTGGGCAGATCATCTGAGGTCAAGAGGTGGAGACTGGCCTGACCACTATGATGAAACCCTGTCTCTACTAAAAATACAAAAATTAGCTGGATGTGATAGCATGTACCTGTAATTCCAGCTACTCAGGAGGCTGAGACAGGAGAATTGCTTGAACCCAGGAGGCAGAGGTTGCAGTGAGCTGAGATCGTGCCATTACACTCCAGTCTGGGCAATAAGAGTGAAACCCCATTTCAAAAAAAAGAAAGAAAGAAAGCTACTCAAGACACCACAATTCTGGATGGAGAAAGATGGTAGAAAAATTCTCAAGAGGAAATTTTGGGCAAAGAGAAATTCAAACTACAGTTTGAATTTAGGTGTTAGTCTTGGCTTTAGGCGTATACAGTAATCCTACAGTATGAGTATGCTTAAGTTGCTATCCAACTCATTCTGTATGGACTTCAGTTTCTTATAACAAGGAACACTCATCTACCAATTCATTCATGTATTTATCCACATATCCACTCTGTCATACTTTGGTTAAATGTCTATTAAGAGGTAGACACTGTGCTAAACACCAGAGATACAATCATGAAGAATAAGATGTTTGCCTTTGAGGACTTCGTGATCTAGTGGAAACCACAGATAACTAAACTTCAATAGACCCTGATACTAAGAAGAGTGGTGCTTCCCTAAGTAAATGAGAAAGAAGAAGATGAGGACAAGTATCAGAACAAGGATGATGAGGAGAACTATAAGCCAGCATTTATCATGTGCTTGTGATATGCCACACACTGTGCTAAGTGACGGTGATATAGCAATGAACATTGCAGAATTTCTGCCCCTGAAGGGCTTACAGTTCAGCAGGAGAGACAAACTTGTAAACAAGTTTGTCTATGCTTAATCACCTTGGATAAGAAAGAATTCCCACTTCCTACACTACACCCAGTCTCGAAGGGCCAAGGAAATCATCCTGAAGGAGGAGGAGTTTAATGTAAGACTTGAAGTATGCATAAGTTTTTCCTAAGGAAAATGGAAAAGGGACAGCTTTCTGAGAGGATGTAGAAGCACATAAAAAAATCTTGCCCAATAGAGTTATTTAAGTTTTATACAAATGTTCCTTATCCTTGCACAAGTGCCTGTCTATATGGAGTGTGAGAGAGCTGGAGCACAGGGCAATCGCAACAATAAATAAAAAGCAAAATGATGGGAAAGGAGGAAATAAAACCCTCATTACTCACACATTACATGATCATATACAGGAAAGTCACAAGCATCTATGGAAAAACTGTTAAAATTAATGTGAATTTAGCAAAATCCCTGAATACAAGGCCAATTTCAAAATAGTACAATTCATAATAGCATTTTAAAATAAGGTTATCTCAAAATAAATCTGAAAATGTCACCAAGACCTCTACATTGAAAAGTATAAAACATTACTATTACTAAGAGAAATTTTTTTTTTAAATTGAGAATTTTATTGAGTATGATTTATGGTGACCAAATATTTCAGGAGGAAGGATGAGTATATTAATATTCTAAAGAAAAGTAACATCCAGTTATAACAAGGACAACCCAGCATCTGCTATTTAGAAAAAGTAATTCTTGCAAATCTAAAATGGTTATAGAAACATAAACTTAATAAAGCCTTTACTATGATTAAACTGGATTTCTGAACTGCAAAGTTGGGCAACATACCCTGAGTAAAATTTGAAATTATTTAAAGTAAAAGAGAAATTTTTAAAGCCTAAATGAAAAGGGGTATACCATGTCCATGGTTAGGAAACTCAAGGTTACAAAGATTTAAATTCTTCCTAAATAGATTTTAGATCAATGAAAATCCCAGCAGGTATTTTGTAGACATTTACACTCTGATTCTAAAATTTATATAGAAATGAAAATAGCCAAAATAATCTTGAAGATGAAGAACAAAGATAAAGATTTATACTACCAGCTATCATGATGTATTATAAAGTCACAATAATGAAGATGGTGTGATAGTAGCACAAGAATAGATAAACTGAGCAACAAAACAGAGGATCTAGAAATACTTGTGTACATATAAGGTCACCTGATTTATGACACAGTGACACTTTAGAACAGTAGGTGAAGAATTGGCTTTTCAGCAGGTGGCGCTTGATCAATGGACTCTCCAAATGGCAGACATAAATTTGTGCCTAACCTGACACCATACACAAAAATCAATTCTGGAAGGAGTGTAGATCTAAGTGTGAAAGATAGCTTTTAAAAAAAAAAAAAAAAAAGCATAGAACACAGTTATGCTTTGGAGTAAGCAGAGTTCTTTGCAGGAACTGACTAAAATAGGAGCTGATTAAAACCACAGGGTTAGAAAACTTAAAATGCACCTTTAATGTCACAAAAGAATAAATTATTCAAGACTGAGGGGAAGGGGAGGCTGCTGAGGTGGTGTCGAAGGAGCAGAAACCTTGGAGGAAAGAGAGGTTTGAGTCCAGGGGAACCTTCTGAGATGGAGAGCAAATTTCAATTTGATTCTAACAAAGGAAGGAAGGCTGAGCAAGGTGAAAAGATTAAGATGTTTGTGTCTTGCTTCTCGGAGCAAAAAATTAACTGGCCTGAGCATTTAGAATTTAACATGATGATTTAGAAAAGTCAGTTCAGGGCACTGCAATGCTGAATGGAGAGAGACATGTAAACAACCATAACGAGCTTCTGGACAATGAGAAATGCACACTGAACTCATGTATTTGCTTGGCTTTTTCTGCAATATAAGTATGGGTGTAGATGAGAAGCTCAGTTTCAGTCATAAGGGCATTCAATTTATTCAGCATGATAAAGGCTAATGCCTCATATTAACACTTCACTAAATGCCCTTGAGAAAGGGAACTGTAAGATGTTCACTACATGTTGGTGCCCACAGAAGGAAATTACTTTAGAACAAATGCAAGTCAATTTATAAAAAAAAAAAAAGAAAGAAAGAAATCTACATTGTATAATCTCGGTCCCAGATGCTAAAGGGACAAGGATGTGGGTATTCTCAGGGTAGAGTGGCATTACCAGATAAAAGTTTCCTGGAGAATGGTTGCTTTGATCCATATCTTGGAGGAAGCTCTTTTTTTTTTTTTTTTTTTTTTGGCAAATCAATACACTAGGTCTCCGAGCATCCTTTGGAGCAGTTTCCTAGAAGAAAATTGGTCATAACAACTACAAGCAATGGAGGTGCTTAACTGAACCAAGCTGAAATATGGAAATAGTTCAGTCTCTTCCCAGTCTTCTGGAGCTTACTGATTTCTCACCTAAACTCCCACTTGCTCTGTCACTTGAAAATAAAAACGGAATCAGGTGATAGATGACCTCTAAAGGACAGCAGTGAGAAGGAGTGCTTTACCTGAGTTACTCTCAACATGTCAACTTGGCCATTAATCTTCACTACCTGGCATGGTTAGGAATCTTTGGCAGCCAAGTAAAAGAGGCCTAATAAATCCAGAAGCCAGTCCTTCTTCAGCTCTTACATTTGCAAGAAAAGAAACGTCAGGCAATGCAGCCACCGGTAAGGCAAACTGGAAATGACGAATTTTGCTGTACTGTGTTCTCCCCCAGAGAATTAAAAAGGGAACACTATGTCCTAACTCAGAACACTGGGAAGTTGGTGCTTCAGAATTTTGCAGATTGTGCACCATGAGGTAAACAGTATTGAGAGACTATGTTAATTTCTCTTCCCAGGTCCACAAAGGGCATGGTTTCAATGTTAAGAATTTCCTAGCACCATGCCTCCATCCACCTCCCCATCTGGGAACGTAGAGTTCTTTGTCTAACTTTCCCACACTTGGGATAGGTAAAATTCAAGGTGAGCTTCCTTTGTTTAGAAAGCCTGCCAAAAGCTCTGGGGGAGGAGGCTTTGATTGCAGGCTAAGCAGCCAACCCAATCCAGTATCAGAGTCAAAGATCAATCACTCCAGAGGAAGTTTGAAAGAACTCCTCTCACTGGATGAGAACTTGAATGGGGTGGGAATAACTTCAAAGTTAAAACCCCACTGCCCCTTACCTGTGCAGACTCCTTCTCTGGATGCCCTCCCATGGCAACGTGGGAGCTGTCCCTCCCTCTCTACCTGTGTGGACTTCCCTCTCTGGGATCCTCTCCCACAACAATGTGGGAGCTCTCTCTACAGCTCTCTCTTTCTTTCTCTCTGCCAAGTATATCACTGTCTGCAAAACTCTTTGGGTCCGATATTTACTTGACAGTAAGCTCACCATGCCACCAGGGCCACTTCCCCATTCCTGGGGCCAGGGAGCCCAAGAACCTGGGACACCTGGTTACAGTATGGCAGAGATGACTGACTGGTCCACAGGGAGACTACATTTATCAGCCTCCTAGGAGATTGAGTGTGGTCATGTGACCTAATCAAAGAATGAAGGAGGAAGTTATTGCTGCTCCTCCTCTGGCCCTAGCTCTGGAAATGTCCCACACCTATTATTCCATGCTCTTTTCCCTTCCTGCATCTTGATTCAGAGGAGCTCAGTAGCCTTGGAAGCCATGTGTTGATGATGACAGAGCTCCAAGATGGAAATATCCTAGATTTCTTTTTTTTGTTTTTGGAGATGGATTCTTGCTGTGTCGCCCAGGCTGGAGTGCAATGGCACAATCTCAGCTCATGGCAACCTCTGCCTCCTGGGTTCAAGAAATTCTCCTGCCTCAGCCTTCTGAGTAGCTGGGACTACAGTTACATACCACCACGCCTGGCCCATTTTTGTATTTTTAGTAGAGACAAGGTTTCACCATGTTGGCCAGGCTGGTCTTGAACTCCTGACCTTAAGTGGTCCACTCACCTTGGCTTCTCAAAGTGCTAGGATTACAGGCATGAGCCACTGTGCCCAGCCAAAAGATTCTAGATTTCTGATTCATCACTTGGGGAAGTTGCCTGCCAATCAGTCACCTCACTTTGGATGTTACATGAGTAGAATATAATCTTATCTCAAGCCATCATACATGACACATGTTGGAGTTGTTTGCTATGCAGTTAGTGTCATCTTAACTAATGCTTCATGCTCTTAGTCATGCTTCATGATTATGCCTAGGAAATGTGAGTGATTTGACAGCTGTGACATTGAAGCCCATGCCGTTCTAGACCAGTTAGCATTGAACAAAAGAACAAACCACCAGAAGCATATAAATACTTAGATTATCTATATAGACCCAACAGAGGGTCTCTGACCAAGAGTGAAGTATTCCCATTGATTCAGCAGACTGTGGATGAGACGGACAAGTAACCAGACCACTCCATGCATGCAATAGTTACCCACAGAATCACTGAATGAGTCCCACAACAGTCAGAAAAGACTTTCCAGGCAAGGAATGTCTAAACTGAGTCTTGACAAATGAACAGGCAGGTACCAAGCAGAGACAGAGGTTGGGAAGGGCATTTCAGAACAAGGAATCTTGGTTTACACTAAGTTACAAAGCTGGAAGGTCAGGCTGGCTGGAGTGTAGCCAGAGGCGATGTTGGAGAGGTACTCTAGAACAAGAGGACAAGGAAGTGCCTCTGACACAAGGCTGAAGGGTGTGACCCTTGTGCCTCATGTCTTGAGGGTGAATGGGGAAGACTGGGACCAAGATTAGTTTTGGATGTGTCAGAAGCAGAGCAAAAGACAGAGTCTTTTGGCAGAGTGCAGTGACAAGGCCCCAGCTAGAAGGGACCTGCAGTGATTCTGACCCAGGATGAGGAAGGATGGCTAAACTTACAATGAGAATCCCAGAGCCAGCTGGCATTCAACACATCATCAGAAGCTCCCTGTCTGCAGGGAGGCTGCAAGCGGCTTTTGCATCCCTGCGTAGGAAGCCATCTAGAAGAGTAATTAAGAACACTGACTTAGGAGTTCAACTCAACCCCAATTGCACCCCTGAGTTTCTAACTGTGTGACTGTATGAGTGATTTCACCTCTCTGACCCTCAGTTTTCTCATCTTTAAGGATTAGGCTAATACCACTGTTCTCCAGGTTTTATGTGAGCCAGAGTAAGCTCACAGCATAGCACCTAGCACACAACAAGTGCTCAGTAAATAGCCCCTCTTAGTACTCCAAGAAAAGCATCTGGTCTGACAAGAACAGCGAGGAACACTGCCGGCAACGAGGAAGAAACCTACCTTTTCCTTTCCACCCCCATTCTTATCATCTGGCAGAGTACAGCACACCTGAGAGTTCTCTTAGGGGCCCATGGCCACATACCTACAGTCTATTATCTGCTGTCATGTACCCTCCTGCAGCTGAGCTTCAAATAAAACATCTAGAGCACCTCTGTACAATGTCACACACTGGAAAACATCCTCTCTCACTGCTCTCTAAACAACAACACCCCTCCCCATTTATTTGTTTGTCTATCTACTTATTTATTTTGCAGGCCCATTTGGCTTTGTGATGTTGGCACGTCTCCTGACACCACTGAGAGATCAATCATGAAAACCCAGCTCCTCACCGAGGCCCTCAGTAATGAGCGACCTCATGCCAGGAAAATGCCATCTCAAGTGCTCACTGATTCTGCACGCCCCACTCCCGCACCCCACCCTAGCTTTGCAGCGGAGGGGGCTAATGGTTGCTTCAAGGTGAGCTCACCCCAGATGCTCTCAGAGCCCTAGTGGGGGCCCTAGGGTGACTGAAATGGCTGAGAACCGAATCAACGTGGGGTCTGTGGTCGTCCTGCCAGCATGCCAGGGCCTGCGGGCTGCTTTTCTGTTTGCAGGGTTCCAAGAAGCAGTGGTGTCTGTACCTGCTTAGCGGTGGCTGGCATGCCGTCTTGCCAGCCTGCAACACAGCCACTCAGCGGGCTGGCGTTTGAACTGTAAACAGCCATTTGACAGATGACAAGATTTTCTAGAGCTGAGTCAAAAAGAAAACAGTCGGACTGAGACCTACGGAGGAGAGATCCTGAGAGCAAGGAGCTGACACAATTGGGCCTGAAAATGACAGGGAGCTGGGGGATGTGTATTCAGAAGACATGTAGGGGGCTCTCTTTATGACAGCTGGGAGTTATGCAGCTCATGGACTGAATTTGTTCAACAATGTATCCGTTCTAATTGGTGCTTCCAACATGCCCCAATACTGCTTTCTTAGAAATTGATTTCAAAGAGCAGGTGTTTTATTATTGTGCTTGTCATTATTATTATTTTCAATCTCGTAATAACAAATGTTGAAAATCAAACTGATTAAATGCACCATTGTCAGCAAATAACTTTGTCTTTTTAAGTGATGGGTATTTTTTTCTTTTTTCTTTGTCCCTGAAATTGCCGATCTTCCAGTAAGAGAAAAATGGAAGATTTAATTGCATGGAACTGTATATCATATTTCCCCTCTCCGGAGGGTTCATTATAGGCCCCAAAGCAGAGAACTGCTCTGCCACCTCTTGCCTTCTTTCTAGCTATTTCTGGGTTTTAATAATTATTCATTAATTGCACACTATGATAAGATCCTCACTGTTTTGAAACATTCTCCCTCTGGCCTCCCTACTATTAAAGACCCTGATTGCCTGCCAAGAGCATAAAATTAAAAATCAAAGTGCTACCTCTGAAAGGTTTAATACGTGCCATATTGAAAGAGTTTTTGCAGCTTACAGCCATTTTATTGCATCTGCAGCTCGAGGGAAAGTGGAGTTCTATGTCGAAATTGTTCTCCTTTGAAACATAAGTCAACAGGACCAGCACTGGGGGAATTTTTCTCACAGCTGTTATCTCCTTTGGATGAGAGGCTTATTCCCCCAGATAAAATTTGCCTCTTGCTGATGTCAGACCTCAAGGATAACTTAGACTGCAGGAGACAACCTCCCTCAAGGTTCTCTAAATTATAGACAAGCATCAATTTGAAAGGGCAAATCCCACTCAGGCTGGCCCCCAAGGCTATTAGAAATAGAATCCCAGACATTTTCTTGCAAAGCCTAGAGCTACCCCACCTACTCTCCTCCCTCTAACTCTGGATTTCGTACTCCTTAAGGGAAGAGTAAGAGACTGACTTTATGGTCAACCCAATAAATTTTACACAGGGGCTTATTCAACATAGGACGAATGAATAAAGGAATGAACAAATATAGAAATTTAGCAAAGGACAGGAAAAGGACAAGCTAGAATTTCTTGAAAGAAAAAAAAAAAACAAATATCTTGTGAATTTTGCAATTACTGTCACTCACTGAAATATGCCAGAGCAAGCTGATACTTCAGATCCCCAATAACACCCAAATTACCTTTTCTTGTGAATACTCCCTGCTTCCTTTTCACTCTTCACCATTGAAGCTTTCTGATCCATATTACCCTCAGCCTTTCAATAAGTTTCTCAGACTAAGGAGTTAGTGGGGGAAAATATGTATCAAGATCAGAGCAAGGCAACACCCAACCATGTTCACTGAAGGTGGCAAACCACCACCTTTGGAAGAGAGTGGCAGGGTCCTCTGCTCTTGGAGCCCACTTGCCCCTTGCTTACAAAACCACCTGGGAATCCAGGAGGAAAGCTGGGGCCCCAGGGTCCCAGGAATGACTCTGTGGTTAAGCATGATCATTCTGGATAGCTAGAAAAAAGAGATAAGAGGATATCATAATCTGGATCATAAAAATAGAAACGGAGAACAAGAAAATACAGCACCCATTGAATATTTCTTATGAAATTTGAACTGTTTAAAGTTTCCATTGTTCCCTCAGTCAATAAAACCCCAAGTCCTGGTACCTAAGACCTCTCCCATCTGCTTCTGCATAAACTCTATATTGACCATCAGAAATGCTCTACTATAGGCTGGGCACAAGTGGCCCATGCCTGTAATCTCAGCACTTTGAGAGGCCAAGGTGGGCGGATCACGAGGTCAAGAAATCGAGACCATCCTAGCCAACATGGCGAAACCCCGTCTCTACTAAAAATACAAAATTTAGTTGGGCATGGTGGCATGTGCCTCAGGTCCCAGCTACTCGGGAGGCTAAGGCAGAAGAATCACTTGAACCCAGGAGGCGGAGGTTGCAGTGAGCCGAGATTGTGCCATTGAGCGTCACCTGGTGTCATTTCTTTGACTTTGCTCACAGCTATTTTCCCATTATAAATACCCTCCCCCCTTCTTTCAATTACTCTAAATTTTGCCCTTTTATTTTCTTTTTCTTTTTTTCATTTCAATTGTCCTTAGCTGCCTAACAAACCATTCCAAAACTCAGTGGCTTCAAACAAAAACTACTTTAATATGTCTCACGATTCTGTGGGTGGACTGGGCTTGCCTGGGTGGTTCTTCTGCTTCATGCAATGACAGCTGAGGCTGCACTCTTCTGAGATCTGGACTGGGCTGGAATGTTCCAGATGTCTCCCTGTGCATCTTGGTAGGATAGTTGGAAGGTGTCAGCTCAGCTGACAATGTGGGACATTGTCTCTTTATCTCCACATAGCCTGTCCATGTGGTCTCTCCAGCAGTGTGGCAAATATTTTATGTGGTTTCTCAGAGCTCGCCAAAAGCACAAAAGTGCAAAAGTGGAAGCCACCAGGTTTTTTTTTGTTGTTTTTTTTTTTTTTTTAGATGAAGTCTCACTCTGTAGCCCAGGCTGGAGTGCAGTAGCACAATCTTGGCTCACTGCAACCTCTGCCTCCCAGGTCCTGGTTCAAGCAATTCTCCTACCTCAGCCTCCCAAGTAGCTGGGATTTTAGGCACAGGCCACCATGCCCAGCTAATTTTTGTATTTTTTAAATACAGACAGGGTTTCACCATGTTGGCCACTCTGGTCTTGAACTCCTGACCTCATGATCCGCCCGCCTCAGCCTCCCAAAGTGCTAGGATAACAGGTGTGAGCCATTGTGCCCAGCTGCTGCCAGGCTTTCTTAAGGCTTAAGTGCAAGACTGACGTGGCGTCACTGCTGCTGCATTCTGTTGGTTAAAGCATGTCACTAGCTGGCCCACATTTGTGAGGGAGGAACTATACAGCAGCATGAAATCCAGGGCCAGCACTGTAGGATGAAAACATCCATGATTTCTGCTGGTGACAGAGTGACAGTTACCGCTAATGGTGACTGGTTTGTTACCTAGATTCCCAAGTGAGGAGAATGTTAAATTTCAATGACAAGTTAATAAAAACATATGATATTTAAAAATCTCATCTAAATTCTTGAACACTAAATTCTGTCCCTTGAGTCCCTGTGGTTCAGAGGACCCCAGATTAAGAACAGCTTAGCTGAGAGCTGAGGGCACTCCTAGTAAGCCATTAGAATATTGTCATAGCAGAGAACAAAGTGACCTTGGAGATCATCAAGGCAGTCTAATCCCAGGTCACAAACTCAAGTGACAGCGAGGCCAGGTGCTAGGGAAGAAAAGCAGCAGGGAAAGCTCCAGCTTGAGGCTGAAGGAGAAAGTGTCTGTCCCATCTAGAGGCACACAGATTCCTTCTGCTGCCCTTGGTCACCAGGAGGAGGCCCCTGGTCTTCATGTGGTCCCTGCATTAAACAGGAACGAAGGCCAAGAGAACAAAGGTCCAAAATGCAGAGGGCACTTGTCCAAGGTCACAAAGCAAGGGTCTAGAGAATCCAGGCATGGGTTTTCTTGACTGTGACTCTGGAGGTGACCTCCAGGGTCCTCTCTTTTTCACTTTGAATTCAAGTTGTCCCTCATGCACTATGTCCATTAACAGCCATTCTTGAAAGAGAAGGAAGCACTTGCCAATAACAGTGATAGACAGAAAGCACTGCTGTTCACCTCCACCACAGCCAATCCCCAGACCATGCCTAAAGCAAATAAATCATCATGTTAATTTTTTCCCTGAGGACCCTTTCTCAAGGCCTAGACCCATGTATCAGTTCAACAGACCGTCAATGCCATCTGCTCCAGAAAAACCTTACAGCCCCCAGGGGAACCCTAGTAACACTGTTTCCCACCCTTCCTAACCCAGCAACCTCCACCTTTTGTGCTACTTTCCAGGACCTTGTCTCCACAGAACTGTAAAGGTAGCCTGCACCTGCCCTCTCTGCACTGACCACGCCCCTCCTGGCTAACTCACATCTGCACATGCCACACTAACCTAGTGCTTCCCTTCCTCCTGTTAATGACTCACTCTCCTTCTCAGACAGACCTGACTGTAAAAAGACAACAAGGGGCAATGTTTAGGGATGAGGAATATATTCCAAACAGAGGTGTTTTAGAAATGGTGGCAACCCAGTGCCCTCCCAGTTACCCCTGCATAGAACTTGCTCCCATATACAATTTGTAAAATCTACTTTTGATACAGGAAGGGGGCAGGGAAGTGCTGGATAGAGAAGGGCAAGGTCCCTGGTGAGGGCTCCACCCTCAGGCCTGTGTCCACGGGCCTGAGGACAGGCACGTCTTTTTTCATGCCCAAAAAGTTGCCTTTTGACCTGCCATGGTCCCCGTCCTGTGTCCATATAAACCCGAGAACACAAGTGGCTGGACCTGGACATCGAGAGGAGCAGAGGAACACACCAGCGGACACCAGCAGACACTGGCAGGCCAGCAGCAGGGAACAACACAGCCTCCAAGGGGAGTTCCACCAGGGGTGCTTAGAGGTTTGGCCACTGGGTAGCCTCGCCCCAGGGGAAGACCACATTCCCGTTCCATATCCCTCCCCATCCCCATCCATTTCACTGAGAGCCACCTTCACCACTCAATAAAACCTTGCACTCACCTCCAAGCCCTTGTGTGATGCAATTTTTCCGGTACACTGGGCAAGAACTTAGGATACAGAAAGCCCTCTGCCCTTGTGATAAGGCCAAGGGTCTAATTGAACTGATGAACGCAAGCTGTCTGCAAACAGCAAAGCTGAAAGAGCACCCTGTAACACATGCCCACTTGGGCTTGTAAACACTTTTCCCTAGATGCTGCCATGGGGTTGGAGCCCAAAAGTGCTCCCCATGACCTCTTCACGTGCCTATCTTCATGCTCCCCCTTGGGGTTTGAGTAGCGTGGCACCAAAGAAGCGAGCCACACCCATGTTGCACACCCTGTGAGGTGGATAAAAGAACTCTCCTGTTTCACTTTTATGAAGACTTGCTGCTGGCTGAGCATTGAGCTAAGCCCTTGGTATGTTTTACTTCAGTTCACACTCACCGTTAAGTCTAAAAAGATACTATTTCAAAGCCCTTCTTACAAGTGAGGAAACTGAGGCACAGAGCGTGTCAGTAACTCACCTACATTGACATGCCTGTTGATTGCACTTAACCAGAACTTCACCTTGATCTGTGGGACTAGAACACTTCATATTCTGCACCATACTATAATCGTGATTTTGCAGCTCCTTTGCCAGGTTCAGGAAGAGGAAGCTGGTGGAGGAAGTAGCAGGTTGCAGACTAGACCCTCCTCTGGCTTGTCGCTCTGCAGATCCTCCCCCACCCACCTGGGCTCCTGCTTCTCAGGGCGAGGCTTTGCATTCTCAGCAGAGAGGCCATGGCTCCACCAGCCAGCCCCAGCTTCAGATGGCAAGCCCACTAAATGAAAGTGACAGCCAAGCCCATGAATACGTTTGTAAAGAGACAGCTCGGCATCTCAATTTAACTCTAACAAAATTCAATTTCACTCAGGGAATGGTCTCCTTTTGGCCTCTGCTACCCTGCCCTGATGTGTCTCTTATTTAAATGTGTGCAGCTGCAACCTTCTGCTGCTCAGCCAGCTGAACACCCCTCAGGGATTCTTAATAGGGAGCAAAGCACTGCTGGATTCATTAAATCCCACTGCCAAATAGCATCCGTCCTCACCCAGGAATGCTTGGTAGAAGATACATTATAAAAACCTCACATAACAGAGGAGAAGACCAGCCCATGAGTTTCTGGCGGGCATTCATCTTCCCTTGCATGAATGACGGCACCTTCCCAGGCCAGGGAGAAGCAGGAACAGAGAGAAAGTGAGCAGATGTGAGTTCCCTGGACCTTTCTGGAGAGCAGGGATGCTTCTGGGGCCATCAACGAGATGTTCATTTGGGGTTTGCCAAGAAGCACCAGGCCACTGAGCAGATCAATGGGCCAGGTGAATGGCGCACTCCACATCCTACATCATGTGTCTTACGTGATAAGTACTCAATAAGCGTTCATTGTTATCATTATATAGTTTCATTTCTTACCTTCTGTACCTTGCCATCCTTGTATCCTCAGCTTCAGCCACATTAAGCTGCTCCCTGCTTTCCAAGCCCCATTTGTTTTTAATGTCTCTATTTCTGTCAGTTCTCTCTGCCTAAAATTCTCTCCTGCTTCTCCTAACCTAGCAAACTCCTATTCATCTGCAAAGTGTAATTCATATGTCTCTTTCTCTGAGAGATCTTCCTTAAGCAGCCCAGAAAGAATGACTTGGCCCCCTTTTTATGTGTTCTTAAGACTTTATATATAACCTTCTATAAAAGCAGCACTTATCCTTCTGCTTTCTGGTTAGTTGTTTAAAAGTCTGTCTCTGCCATCAGACAGCAGACCTCTCAAGAAACAAGTCACATTCGTCTTTTTGTCTGCAGCACCAAGCTTGGGACTGTATGCTGTGTTTAATTGGATCCTTCTGTGTAGAGGTTGTGTTCTCTTCCCAGGACTGTTGGCTTGCCTCTTGTGATGGCAAGGCCAGTGTCTTTTATGCCCTTACAGCTCAGAACTCAGATTTCTTTGGTGATAATGAATACCCTCCACAACCATGGCTTCTGATAGGCAGTTCTCAGAGCTTTGGTAGTTCAAACAAAGAACTTGCCTTTCTTTTTTTTTTTAAATCATTCTGGCGAGGGCTGATAGGCATCTGTCATGTGCCCAGATATGAGTTGTCTGCCATGGGAAGAGAGAGGGTGAGAGTTAAGAAAATGATCAGACTAGTGACCTTGTGAAGTGGTGTACAGAACTGAGAGCCAGGCCTGACTTTCTCAATGTGGGATATGTTAGCTCACACATGCATGGAACACCCTGGGACTCAGAGTAGGACATGGAGGTCTTGGTTAGGAAAAAGGATCTTGAAGGTAGGAGTGCTTGGCTGGGTTGTAAAGTACCTTTATGCAAACCTCCATAGTCAGCACAAACACGCGCCCACAGACATGTTCACACCCACAAATGTGCACACACCTCCCACTTCTCACACCCTGCACTCTGCCATCACTATAATGCATTGTTTAAAAATCAGTCCTAAATAGCACAGTGTCTTTTCTGTTTTTAGCATGAGTCAGTGGCCTTGACTCCTTCAAAGGCTGTAGGCATGAAAAGAGTTTCTTGAAAACAATGTTGACATTTCCAGCTTTTGATGAATAGCTCCTGACTTCAGTAGATTTCAGTAACCGATTTCACACACACATGCCCAAAAATGTACACTCTTTGTGATCACCTTTTTCACCCTTTTTTGTTGACATGTAATAACTGTACATATTCATGGGATACAGAGTGGCATTTTAGTACATGTATATAATATGTAATGATCAAATCAGGGAAATTAAGCACCTTAATCTTTTCTTAGTGTTGGGAATGTTTCAAATCCACTTTTCCAGCTTGTTGAAAACATACAATAAATCGTTAACTCTAGTCATCCTATACTGCTGTGGAACACTACAACTCATAACTCCTCTCTGGCTGTAATTTTGTAGCCATTAGCCAACTTCTTCAGATCTTCTCCTCTCCTTACCAGACTCTTAATCATCACAATTCTATTCTTTACTTCTATGATATTAACTTTTTTTTTAAATGTCCCACAGGTGAGAACATGTGGCATTTGTTTTTCTGTGTCTAATATTTCACTTAAAGTCTTCCAGTTCCATCCACGTTGAAGTGAATGAGAAAATTTCATCCTTTTTTATGGTTGAATAGTATTCTATTGCATATTTACAGCACATCTTCCTTATCCATTCATCTTTCCATAAAAATTTTGGCTGGTTCTATATCTTAGCCACTGTAACCAGTGCTACAATAACCATGGAAGTGTAGATCTCTCTTTGATAGACTGATTTCCTTTCCTTTGGATAAATACCCAGAAGTGGGATTGCTAGATAATGTGGTAGTTCTATTTTTAGTTATTTGAGAAACCTCCATACTGTTTTTCACATAGCTGCACTAATTTACATGATCATCAACAGCATGTAAGAGTTCTCTTTTCTCCACATTTTCACTAGCATTTGTTTATTTCTTTTTTTTTTTTTTAAGCCACTCTGAGGTTTAAAAAAATCTCTGATCTTTCTGTGGTTTTGATTTGCATTTCCCTGATGATTAGCGATGTTGAATATTTTTTCATATACTTGTTGGCCATTTGTTTGTTTTTTGGAAAAATGTCTATTCCAATCATTTGCCCATTTTACATCAGATTATTCCTTTATTTTTTATTTTTATTTTTTTGCTATTATTTGAATTCCTTGTAGATTCTGGATATTAGTCCATTGCTGGATGTATAGTTTTCAAATATTTTCTCCCATTCTACAGGTTGTCTCTTCACTCACTTCATTGTTTCCTTTGCTGTGCAGAAGCTTTTTAGTTTGATATAGTCCTATTTATCTATTTCTTGTTGTCTGTACTTTTGAAGTCTTACCCATAAAATCTTTGCCTAGTGTCCTGAAGCATTTCCCCTATGTTTTCTTCTAATCATTTTTCAGTTTCAGGTCTTGCATTTATTTAAATCTTTAACCCATTTTGAATTAATTTTTGTATATGGTGGGAGATAAGAGCCTAGTTTTATTTCTCTGCATATGGATATCTAGTTTTTCCTGCATCATTTATTGAAGAGGGTGTCCTTTCCCCAATGTGTTTTCTTGGCAACTCCGGCAAAAATCAGTTGGCTGCAAATATGTGGATTTATTTCTGGACTCTCTCATTTCATTGGTCTATATGTCTGTTTTTATACCATTGTCATGATATTTTGGTTACTATAGCTTTGTAGTATATTTTGAAGTCAGGTAGTATGATGCTTCCAGCTCTGTTATTTTTGCTCAGTATTGCTTTGGCTATTTGAGGTCCTTTGTGGTTCCACACAAATTTAAGAATTTTTTTTCTATTTCTGTAAAGAATGTCATTGGTATTTTGAAAGAAATCTGTGGCTTGCTTTGGGTAGTATTGTCATTTTAACAATATTAATTTTTTTTCATTTTTTAGAGGAAGTCTCTGTCACCCAAACTGGAGTGCAGTGGTGTAATCTCAGCTCACTGCAACCTCCACCTCCTGGGTTCAAGCAATTCTATTGCCTCAGCCACTCGAGTAGTGGGACTAAGGTGCACACCACCCACACCCAGCTAATTTGTTGTATTTTTAGTATAGATGGGGTTTCACTGTGTTAGCCAGGATGATCTCAATCTCCTGACCTCGTGATCTGCCCACCTCAGCCTCCCAAAGTGCTGGGATTACAGATGTGAGCCACCACACCCAGCCACAATATTAATTCTTTTAATCCATAAACATGAGTTGTCTTTCCAATTTTTTTGTCTTCAAGTTCTTTTATCAGTGTTTTATAGTTTTCATTGCAGATGTCAATGAATGCCTTTTCAGTTAAATGTATTTCTAAGTGTTTTTCATACCTATTATATATGAGATTGCTTTCTTGATTTCTTTTTCAGCTAGTTCATTATTGGTGTATAAAAACACTACTGACTTTTTGCATGTTTTTATCCTACAACTTTATTGCATTCATTTATCAGTTCTAAGGGTTTTTTGGTGAAGTCTTTAGGTTTTCCTATATATAAGATCATGTTGTTTGCAAAGAGGGACAATTTGATTTCCTTTTTTTCAGTTTGGATGCCTTTTCTTTCTCTTGTCTAATTGCTCTGACAAGACTTTCAATACAATGTTGAAAAAGAGTGGTACAAGTGAGCATCCTTGCCTTGTTCCAGTTCAGTATGACATAAGCTGTGGAACTGTCATATATGGTTTTATATTATGTTGAGGTATGTTTCTTCTATACCTAATTTTTTTTTAGAATTTTTATCATGATGGGATGTTAAATTGTATTCAATATTTTTTCTGCATCTACTGAAATGATAGTGTGGTTTTTTTTTTAAAGAAGGAAAAAAAATAAAAGAGAGAAAAAAAGAGGAAGAATAAAAAAGAGAAAGAAAGAAAAAGAGAAAGGGGGAGAGAGAACGAGAATCTTGCTCTATTGCTCAGGCCAGAATATAATCTAAATATAAGTATTAAAGACCTCTTTTATGCCAATAATTATACTTAACAATGGAGACAGGAAGGAATAAGGGAAGAAAATAACAGCCAACCAATACTTCATTTAAATCTGTGGAATGCTATGCAATCATTGAGAAATAATTTAGTTCCAATTATGTGGTCACTTTTAGAATAGGTGTAATATGATACTGAGAAAAATGTACGTTTTGTGGATATGGGGTGGTGAGTTCTGTAAATATTTATTAAATTTACCTGTTCCAGGTCTAAGTTCAAATCGTAGATGTGCTTATTAATTTTCTATCTCGTTGATCTAATATTGACAATATAATGGACTCCCACTATTATTGTGCGGGAGTCCAAATCTCTTTATAAGTCGTTAAAAACTTGGCATCTGCGTGCTCCTGTATTGGGTGCATTTATATTTAGAATCGTTAGCTCTTCTTGTTACTTTGATCCTTTTACCATTGTATAATGTCCTTCTTTGTTTCTTTTAGTCTTTGTTGCTAATATAGTCTATTTTATCAGGGACAAAAGTTGCAACTCTTTTTTTTTTTTTTTTTGCTCTCCATTAGGTTGGTGAATCTTCCTCTATCCCTTTATTATGAGTCTTTGTGTGTCCTTGCATATAAGATAGGTCTGGATACAGCATACCAATGGGTTTTTATCTTTTTATTCAGTTTGTCTAACTGTATATTTTGACTGGGGCATTTAATCCATTTAAATTTAGGATTAATATTGATATATGTGAATTTAATACTGTCATTTGATGCTAGCTGGCTGTTTTGCCCGTTAGTTGATGTAGATTCTTCATTATGGTGATAATCTTTACCTTTTGGTAAGTTTTTGGGATGACTGATACTGATTGTTCCTTTCTGTGTGTAGTGCTTCTTTCAGAAGTTGTTGTAAAGCAGGCCTGGTGGTGATGAAATCTCTGAATTCTTGTTTGTTCGCAAAAAATTTTATTTTTCCTTCACTTGTGAGACTTAGTTTGGCTGGATATGAAATTCTGGGTTGCAAGTTCTTTTCTTTAAGGATGTTGAATATTAACCCCCACTCTCTTCTGGCTTGTAGGGTTTCTACTGAGAGATCTGCTGTGAGTCTGATAGGCTTCCCTTTATGGGTAACCTGACCTTTCTCTCTGGCTGCCCTTAGTATTTTCTTCTTTATTTCAACCCAAGTAAATCTGACGATTATGTGTCTTGGGGTTGGTCTTCTTGAGGAATATCTTTGTGGGGTTCTCTGTATTGCCTGGAGTTGAGTATTGCTGTGCCTTACTAGTTTAGGAAAATTTTCCTGGCTAATATCCTGAAGAATATTTTCCAACTTGGATTCATTCTCTTCGTCACGTTCTGGTATACCTATTAAGTGTAAATTAGGTCTTTTCACATAGTCCCCTATTTCTTAGAGACTTTGCTCATTCCTTTTTACCCTTTTTTCTCTGATCTTGTCTTCTCCTTTCATTTCATTAAGTTGGTCTTCAACCTCTGATATCCTTTCTTCTGCTTGATCAATTTGACTGTTAAAATTTATGCATACTTCGCAGATTTCTCGTATTGTGTTTTTCAGCTCCATTAATTCGTTTATATTCCTCTCTAATTTGTCTATTCTCATTAGCATTTTGTCAAACCTTTTTTCAAAGTTCTTAGTTTCTTTGCATTGGGTTAGAACATGTTCTTTTAGCTCACAGAAGTTTCTTATTATCCACCTTCTGAAGCCTGATTCTGTTAATTCTTTGCACTCATTTTCCATCAGGCCTTGTTCCATTGCTGATGAGGGACTGCCATCCTCTGTAGAAGGAGAGACATTCTGATTTTGAGTGTTCTCAGTTTTTTTACACTGGCTTCTTCCCATCTTTGTGGATTTATCCACCTGTCGTCTTTGTAATTGCCGACTTTGAAATTAGATCTCTGAGTGGACGTCCAGCTTGTTGATTCCCAGTGCCAGAAACTATGTAATTTTCACTGCGGCGACCTGCAACACCGGCTAAAACAGTGGCATTGAGATTTGTGGTGCTTTTCTGCCCAGGGGTCTCCGGTCTGGCTTCCCTCTTCAATCCCTTTTTCAATCAGCTGAATGGGCTACTGTGCCTTCCCGGAGCTCCAAACATCATCCAAAAGGACACCCAGTCCCGTTTACTCTGCACCAAGAACCGCCGCGCCGAGGTGCCAGCAAAAGAGCTGTGCCAGCCAAAAGGGTTGCGCTGGCGACCCAAGAGGCTCCTCCACTGGGAATCTCCTGGTCCGTGGGCAACAAAAATTCATATGGAAGTGTGGCGTCCACTCACTCTCTGCGCTTTCACTGGGAGCTGCAATCCTGAGCTGCTAGTAATCAGCCATCTTGGATCTCTCCCATTGTTGAATTTTTAATAGAGATGGGATTTCACTAGGTTAGCCAGGCTGGTCTCAAAGTCCTGACCTCAGGTGATCCACCCACCTCGGCCTCCCAGAGTGTTGGAATTATAGGTGTGAGCCACCATGCCTGGCCTATATTTTGGTTATTAATCCCTTGTCAGATAGTTTGCAGATATTTTCTCCCTTTCTGTGGTTTGTCCCTTCACTTTGTTGATTTTTTCCTTTGTGGTGCAGGAGCTTTTTAACTTAATGTGATCCTATTTGTCCATTTTTGCTTTGCTTGCCTGTGATCTTGAGGTATTACTCAGGAAATCTTTGCCAAGATCAATGTCCCGAAGAGTTCTCCCAGTATTTTCTTGTAGTGGATCTCAGTGTTCAATTCATTTTGATTTGATTTTTGCATATGGTGAGAGGGAAGTACAGTCTCACTCTTTTGCACGTGAATTACGGATAGCCAGTTTTCCCAGTGTCGTTCATTGACGAGATCATCCTTTCCCCAGTGTATATTCTTGACATCATTGTTAAAATGAGTCCAGTGTGCTTTGTGGATTTGTTTCTGGGTTCTCTATTCTGTTCTAGTGGTCTATGAATCTGTTTTTATGCCAGTACCATGCTGTTCAATTACTATAGCTCTGTAGTATAATTTGAAGTCAGGTAATGTGATTTCTCCAGTTTTGTTCTTTTTGCTCATGATGACTTTGGCTATTCTGAGTCTTTTGTGGCTTCACATAAATTTTAGAATTTTTTTTTTTATTTCTGTGAAGAATGTTACTGGTATTTTGATAGAGATTGCATTGAATCTGTAGATTGCTTTGGGTAGCATGGACATTTAAAAAATGTTGATTCTTTCAATTCATGAACATGGAATATCCTTCCATTTATTGGTGTCCTCTTCAATTTCTTTCATCAGTATTTTATTGTTTTCATTATAGAGGTGTTATGTATAAAATTTTTTTTTTTTTTTGGTGCCACAAAGAAAAATTAGTACTGGGACACAGGATCTCTCAGCAAAACAATTCTTTTTACTTCCTGCAAAAAGGATACTCCTATTAACAGTCTTGCCATGAAAGTACAACGAACAAAGGAAAGCAGACATATTTATTTCTTATGCATTTGGGTTTTCCTTACTGCTGTCTGATCAGGTTGGCTGGAGTCAGACCTCGCAGTCTAAACTAAAACCCGATTGGCTAATAACTTGAAATTTCTCTCAACAGGTTAAAGGAATGGAGAGCAAAAAAAAAAAGGAAGTCCAAATAAGGAAGGGGCATAGGCTGCAAGCTGGGACGTGACTGTGAGCATGTCCAGCACAGATATCTTGGTTAAAGTACAAGGACATAGAATGTACTACATGCCTGTAAGCATGTCTAACAGCTACATAGGATAGGGCTTCTAGCAAAAAAAAAGCAAGAAGGCTTTTGAAGAAAGTGTTTAAAACAAACTATTATTTCTAACACTTACGAATTTTTCTTAAACAAGAAAGGAAACTTTGAAGAGGAACTTTTCTACTTCCCACAATTTTCCTCCTCTTTTACTTTACATTTCCTTTTCAATTTTTTTTGATATACCTTGACTCAACTGTTCTGTTTGACTTTCTATGAGAAGTAACTTTTCTGAATAAGGTGGGGAGGGGGGTTTGAGGAGATTTTAGTAAGTGCTGTGTTTACTAGTCTTTATACTAGCCCTCGGATGCATGGTATAATACAGCACCCAACAAAAAGGAATATACTTATTACAGTTGCTAAAGAAGTCAGAATTGAGGCAGTGATCTCTTTCCATTGACCGAACCACCTCTCAAGCCAATTTGAAATAGGGTTATAATAGGGTTGTTAATGCCAGAATTTTTTGCTAACTAATTTGATAAGGCAGTAAGCCCTTGGAGGGCTTTTGTTATGCTTCTACCAGGAGCAGTGTTGTTTGGGATAAAGCTGCAACACTGAGTTTTGATCATAACACAAACACCACCTTTTTCTACTAATATCACATCTAAAGCTATCCTATTCTCATAGGCCATTTGACTAGTGGATCTTAATTGTTCAGCTATACCCTTAATAGCATCTTTGGTATAGTTAACAAAATGCCGCTGGTTATAATAAATGTAGTTTTCCAATCTACATTTTTATTATTTGTTACCCAGCAAAACAACATTTACTCAAAGCCAGCAGCTATTTGATTTCCTGCTTTAAATTTTTCTGGTACTCCACGAGGAATTCCAGTGGCATCTAAGTAGATATGGGAATCAAAAGACCCATAAGGGGCTGCTTTTTTTGAGGCTTCTCTTACTTGCCTATGTCATATTTTCTCTTTTTCTGGTTGATGAAATGCCAAAGTAAAAGGGATAGCCAATTAAACTAGAGCACAAGTACCGCTCCAATTGTTCAGCAGAGTGTCCAGTAAAAGCCCTCCACAATACCACCATACATCCGCTCGGGGATGACTAAGGGCGAAGTGCTGGGTCAGCTCATGGAAGTGCCTGACTTCACTGCATCCTGCTAAGTTTCCAAGGAACGCTAAGTTCTCCCCTTGTCATGAGAGATATGAGACGAACTTTGCCTTGGGAGATGGAGGCTGTTTAGCCCTCGGGGACTCACCTGCAGGGTGTTGAACTTCAGGAAATAGCAGAGAAAGAGGTTGGCACAATTCGTTATACCAGGCGGTGGAATCTTGAAAAAGAGTTACCATGCACTCCATGTCTTGATTCGAAGACCATTCTAGTGGAAAGGGAACAATCGGGGCCTCTGGCCTATCATGCGCACAAGTGTAACAGTTGCTTTTATTTGAAGTGTGGACAGAATATTTAATCCATTCTAACCAGGCATTTGCACCTTGGTATCCTGTTTCAATAGCTATGGTCTGTCTTAGGTCTTTTATTTCCACTATAGAAATTTTGGTTTTGTCATTATGCCTGGGTGGAGTGATTGATAAAGAAATTAAAGGAGCAATAAAGCGTATTTCAAAAATTCCTTTGGGATCTTTTCCTGAAACATCAACTCCCATGCCATACATATAACTTAATGAGGGGAAGAGTTTTTAGATGTGTGAATAGTAATAGTAAGCAGTATAGGATTACATTGGTTATACTGACAGCTAGGAAGAATAATTTCCTTTGCAAGATGGATATAAGGTTTTAAGGACTGATAGACTGACAAAGGCCCGTGGAAGAAGTCTATCTTAAGCCTTTAATGTTCCTTAGGATATCTGACCAGGTGTAACATAGAGATTCTGTTCTAGAAGGACAAGAGTCTGATTCCCACCAACTAATACAGCTACTATTTTCTGGATTACTAATATCTTTATGGGAACTTATTATATCTTTCCAGTCTGAAGAAGTCCAAGAGGGACAAAGATATTTTTTCTGAAGTAGCAAGCTGTCTTTGGTTATGTAAATCTCCACAAGATATAACCAGACAAGCATCAAATGTTATAATTTGAGGTGAACTTGATCTAGTTACATTAATGATAAAGTGAGGAATAGTTAAGTAAAAGACAGTATAAATAGATTAAGCTTTTCTTAACTTTAATTTCGTAGGGCTGGCCCCTGGAACAACAGCCTATAGCTCTGATGGTGATGATGCTTTCTTGACTCAGGTGTGATGTGTCCATCCCTTTTCTGCCATACAAACGGCAGTTTTGGTGGTTAGCAACACAAGATAGAGTCCTTCCCAGGTTGGCTCAAGTTTCCCTTCTTTCCACCTTTTGATGAGAAGGTGATCCCCAGGCTAACGCTGATGTACTGGGAACTCCAAGGGCAGCACGTATGCTAAAAGACCTTTAGTTTTAAGAGAAGAGAAGATGGAAAAGAAACCAAATATATAATTTCCAAAAAATTGATCCTTGGTTTCAAATGTGGGAACATCAGCTGAGGAAGTCCATATAACATTTGGTAAGGTAGTTCATATAACATCAGGTGAGGCAGTCCATATAACATTTCATATGGGGATAAGCCAATATCTTTCCAGGGAGCAGTCCGAATCCTTTATAACAAATAAGAAATTTTGTCCATGGCAATCGTGTTTCCAAAATTAATTTAGTTAAATGGTTTTTAAGAGTTTGATTCATTCCTTCTACTCTCCCAGAGGAGGAGGGGTGCCAGGGAATATGAAGGTCCCATTTTATGTCTAACACTTGAGCTAATTTCTTAATAATATGTGCAGTGAAATGGGTCCCATTGTCTGAATCAATATTTTCTATTAGTCTGAATCTAGGTGTAATATGTTCAATTAATGCCTTCACCACATTACTAGCAGTTGCTTTTGAGAAAGGAATAGCTTCTACCCAGTGTGTGAAATGATCTACTATTACTAATAAATATTTTAGATGGCCAGTTGAGGGTACTGCAGTGTAATCTACTTGAACACTTTGGAATGGTCTTAACCCTGGAGTTCTTCCTCCAAGAGGTAATTTTCTTAGGGCCTATTTATTTGTTTTCTTACAGATTAAACAACCATCTGTGACTCGTTTAGCTAAGGTATAAATCCTGATTGCACCGATAACTCTTCACTTTTCTGGTTAGGTTAATTCCTAGGTATTTTATTTTATTTGCAGCTATTGTAAATAGGAATACTTTGTTGATTTCTTTTTCAGATTTTTTTGTCATTGGCATATAGAAATGCTACTGGTTTTTGTATGTTTATTTTGTATCCTCCAATTTTACTGAATTTGTTTTTCAGTTCTGATTTTTTTTTTGGTGGGGTCATTAGGTTTTTCAAATGTAAGATCATATCATCTGCAAACAAGAATAATTTGACTTCTTTCTTTCCAATTTGAATGCCCTTTGTTTCTTTCTCTTCTCTGATTTCGCTAGCTAGGATTTCCAGTACTGTGTTGAATAACAGCGGTGAAACTGGGCATCCTGCTCTTGTTCCGGGTCTTAGAGGAAAGGCTTTCAGTTTTTCCCCATTGAGTATGATACTGGCTGTGGATCTGTCACATATGGTTTTTATTATTTTGAAGTATGTTCCTTCTGTATGCAGTATTTTGAGAGTTATCACAAAATACATTGATTTTCCCATCTCAGCCTCCTGAGTAGCTGGGACTACAGGTGCATGCCACCATACCTGGCTAATTTTTTATTTTTAGTGGAGGTGGAATCTTGCTATGTTGGCCAAACTGGTTTCAAACTGTTGGCCTCAACTGATTCGCTCACCTTGGCCCCCACAACGTGCTGGAATTACGTGCACGAGCCACTCACTGCCTGGCCAAGATGTTGAATATCGTCAAGTGTTTTTTCAGCATCTAGTGAAGTAATCATACCATTTCTGACCTTCATCTTGTTGAAATGATGTATTACATTGATTGCATATGCTGAGACATTCTTGCATCCCTGGGATATATCCCACTTGGTCATGATAAATGATCTTTTTTAATGTTGTTGAATTTGGCTTGCTAGTATGTTGTTGAGGATTTTTCTATCAATGTTTATTAAGAATATTGGCCTGTAGTTTCCCTTCTCTTCCCTTCTTTCTTCCTTCCTCTCTTTCTTTCTCTTTCTTTATTTTCTTTCTTTCTCTCCCTTCCTCCCTCCCTCCCTCCCTCCCTTCCGTCTTTCCTTTCATTTTTTGGATGTGTCTTTGGTTTTGGTATTAGGGTAATACTGGCTTTGTGGAATGAATTTAGACTTATTCCCTCCTCCTCTGTTTTTTTGAATAGTTTGATTAGGATTGGCATTAGTTCTTTAAACGTTTGGTAAAATTCAGGGGTGAAGCATTGGGTCCCAGGCCTTCCTTTGTGGGGAGATTTTTTTATTATGGCTTTGATCTCATTACCTGTTACCAATCTGTTCAGGTTTTGGATTTCTTCATTATTCAATCTTGGTAGGTTGTATGTGTCTAGGAATTTCTCCATTTCTTCTAAATTTTCCAATTTTCTTGGCATATAGTTGCTCATAGTAGTCTCTAATGATCCCTTGAAATTTTGCATTATCAGTTGTAATGTCTCATTTTTCATATCTAATTTTATTCATTTGGGTCTTCTCTCTTTTCTTAGTAAGTCTAGCTAAAGGTTTGCCCATATTGTTTATCTCTTCATAAAACAATTTTTCATTTCATTGATCTTTTGCATTGTCTTTTCGTTTCCATTTATTTTTTCTCTCATCTTTATTATTTCTTTCCTTCTAGTAATTGGGGGTTTGGTTTGTTCCTGCTTTTCTAGTTCCTTAAGATGCATCTTAGGTTGTTTATTTGAAGTTTTTCTACTTTATTGATATAGGTGTTATTTGCTATAAACTTTTCTCTTACTACTGCTTTTGCTGTATCCCATAAGCTTTAGGATGTTGTGTTTTCATATCATTTCTTTCAAGAAAAGCTTAAATTTCTATCTTAATTTCTTCATTGACCCACTGGTCATTCAGGAGAATATTATTCAATTTCTGTGAGTTTGCATAGTTTCTAAAGTTCCTCTTATTTCTAGTTTAATTCCATATTGATAAGAAAAGATACTTAATAGATTTCAATTTTTTTTAACTTTTTAAAGACTTGTTTTTTGGCCTAACATATGGTCTCTCCTTGAGAATGATCCATGTACTTAGGAGAAGAATGTGTTTTATTCAGCTATTGGATGAAATGCTCTGTAAATATCTATTAGGTCCATTTGGTCTGTAGTGCAGATAAAGTCTTAATTTTTATGTTGACTTTTTGTCTTAATAATCTATCCAATGCTAAAAGTGGAGTCTTGAAGTCTCTAGGTATTATTGTATTGTGGTCTCTCTCTCTCTCTTTAACTCTAATAATACTTGCTTTATATATCTGGGTGCTCTAGTATTGGATGCATATATATTTATAATTCTTTTTTGAGATGGCTAATTCTACAAATTTTAAGACATGTATATCTATATTCATGTAATCACTACCACAGTAAGGATACATAACAATTCCAACATTCTAAAAAACTCATTCATGTATTACTTTATAGTTATACCTTCTGTGCCGGCCTGCCTGTTTTTATACTACAGTGACAAAGGCTGGTTGTGGTGGCTCATGCCTGTAATCCCACCACTTTGGGAGACTGAGGCGGGCAGATCACTTGAGTTCAGGAGTTTGACACCAGCCTGGCCAACATGGCGAAACCCCATCTCTACAAAAAATACAAAAAATTAGCTAGGCGTGGTGGCACGCACCAGTAAACCCAGCTGCTTGGGAGGCTGAGGCAGGAGAATTGCTTGAACCTGGAAGGCCGAGGTTGCAGTGAGCCAAGATGGCGCCACCACACTCCAGCCTGGGTAACAGAGTGAAACTCCATCTCAATTAAAGAAATACACTACAATAATAGAGTTTAGCAGTTGTGACAGTAGTTGTAAGTTTGTGCCTGTAAGCCTAAAACATTGACTCTTTGGCTATTTAAGGAAAACTTTGGTTATACGTGCTTTTAAATAAACTCAGAAATGAGATTGCTGGGGCCTATGGTGGTTATATGTTTAATTTGATAACAAACTGCCAAACTGTTTTCCAGATTGGCTGTGTCATTTATTCATTCTGATCAGCAATGCATGAGAGAGCCAGTTGCTCTGCAGCTTTGCCCAATTGGCATTATCAGTATTTTTCCTTTGAGTCTTTCTAAAAGGTGTGTAGGAGAGCTCTTCATGGTTTTATTTTAGCCGTTAATAGACAATGAAATTGAGCATTTTTTCATAGGTACATTTGCCACCCTTATATCATTTTTGGTAAACTGTAGATTTTAGTTGTTGCCCATCTTTAAGTTGGATTGTTTGTTGTCTTACTGTTGAGTTTCAAAAGGACTTCATGTATTCTGATTATGGGTCCTCTATCAGATATGTAATTTACAAACATTTTTCTCCCCTCTATATGTTATTAATTCATGCTAAAACTTGTGTCTTCCATAGAGAAAATATTTTTAATTTTAATAAAGCTCAACTTAGCCATTATTTTCTACTATACCTCATTTTTTTGGTGTCATGTCTAAGAACTCTTTGCCTAACCCCAGGTCAGTAAGATTTTCTTGTATGTTTCACACTTTACATGTAGATCTGTGATCTACTTCAAGTTAATTTTGTATTAAGTGTAAAGTTTATGTCAAGAACCTTTTTTTTTAATTGTTTGTGTGTCCAGATGTTTTAGCGCTATTTATTGAAAAGATTATCCTTTCTCCATTAAATTGCTTTTGCATTTTTGTAAGTATCAAATGCCCATATTAGTGTGGATCTATATCTGGACTATTTTGTTTCATTGATTTACGTGTCTGTCTCTTTGCACGTACGTCACTTTCTTGATTACAGTAGCTTTCTTATTTTTGGAGACAGGGTCTCATTCTGTCACCCAGGCTACAGTGCAGTGGTGCAATCTAGGTACACTGTAGACTCTGCCTCCCAGATTCAAACTACTCCCTGAGTAGCTGGGACTACACATGGGCACCACCACGCCCATCTAATTTTTGTACTTTTTGGTAGAGACAGGGTTTCACCATGTTGGCCAGGCTGGTCTCAAACTCCTGACCTCAGATGATCTGCCTGCCTTGGCCTCCCAAAGTGCTGGGATTACAGGTGTGAGCCACTGTGCCCCGCCTACTATAGCTTTATAATAAGGTTTAAAGATGGTAGTGTGATTCCTGCAAGTACACTTCTTTGTCAAAATTGTCACCACATTCTAGTTCCTTTGATTTTCTGCCTACCTTCTATAATTTAATTATCTATATCTATAAAAAATCAGCTAAGAACTTGATTGGAAATGTGTTTGATCTTTAGATCAATATGGGAATAATTGCCATCTTTACTATGTCTTCCAATTAATGGGAATGGTATGTCTCTCCATTTATTTAGATCTTCTTCAGTTGCATCAGTATTTTGTGGTTTTTAGCAGATACATCCTGTACATGCTTTGTTAGGTTATACTTGTTTTTATAAAGCTAATGTAAATGCTATTAATTTCAGCTTTCAACTGTACATTGCTAGTATAGAGAAATACAACCTTGTACCCTATGACATTGCTAAACTTACCTATTGTAAGAGATTAATGAGATTTTACACATAGAAAGTAATGTTATCTATGAAGAGGGACAGTTTTAGGTCTTTCTTTACAATCTGTATGCCCTGTATTTCTTTTTTTCTTTCTTTCTTTCTTCTTCTATTATTTATTTATTTATTTATTTATTTATTACTTTATTTCAACATCTCGAACTTCTAGTACAATATGGAATAAGACTGGTGAGAGAGGATATTCTCTCCTATTTAATGATGAAAATCTTTTTGATCTTAAGGGGAAGGACTTTCACTGCTAAGTAGGTCATTAACCACCATATCTGGCTATTTTGTTCTTTATTTTTTATTTTTTAGTAGAAACAAGGTCTCACTATGTTGCCCAGGTTGGTCTGAAACTCCCTGGCTCAAACGATCCTCCTGTCTTAGCTTCTCAAAGAGCTGGGATTACAGGCTAGAGCCACTGTGCCTGGCCAGCCATCGATATTTATAGATGCCTTTATCAGATGGAGGAAATTTCCTATTCCTAGTTTGCGGACAGATTTTATCATGAACATTGAATTATATCAAATGCTTTTTCTATATCAATTGATATAATCATGTAATTTTCTTCTTTACACTGTTAATATGATTATATTCATTTATTTTAGAATTTTATACCATCCTTGAAAGTCCCAGGATAAATTCTATTTGGTCATGATGTATTTGTTTGTTTATTGTGGTAATATACACATGACATAAAATTTACCATTTTAACTATTTTTAAGTGTACGATTTAGTGACATTAAGTTTGTTCACAATGCCATGTAACCATCATCACTATCCATTTCCAAAACTTTTTGATCATCTCAAATAGAAACTCTGTGCCTATTAAACAATTACTCCCCACTTCCCATTCCACAAGCCCCTGGTAACCCTAACTCTACTTTTTGTCTTTATGAATTTGCTTATTAGCATTTTTGTTGTTGTTTTGTTTTGTTTTTTGAGACAGAGTCTTGCTCTGTTGCTGGATTGGAGTGCAGTGGCACAATCTTGGCTCACTGCAGCCTTCGCCTCCTGGTTTCAAGTGATTCTCATGCCTCAGCCTCCTGAGTATCTGGGACTACAGGCACACACTACCACGCCCAGGTAATTTTTGTATTTTCAGTAGAGATGAGGTTTTGCCACATTGGCCAGGCTGGTTTTCAACTCCTGGCTTCAGCCTCAGTGATCTACCTGCCTCAGCCTCCCAAACTGCTGGGATTACAGGCATGAGCCACTGCACCCAGCCTCATAGCTTTTAATGACTGAATATGTATTAACATTTTATAAACTACTTAATTCAATTTGCAAGTTTTTTTGAGGGTTTTTGCAGCTAATTTCATGTGGGATATTGATATTTTCTAATTTCCCTTGATATTTTCTCTTTGATACATGGATGAATTTACAAGTCTGTTGTTTAATTTATAAGTGTTCAGGGATTCTGCTATTATGTTTGTCTCATAGATTCCTGGTCTACTTTTTTTTTTTTATTTTGAGATGGAGTCTTGCTCTGTCACCCAGGCTGGAGTGCAGTGGCATGATCTTGGCTCACTGCAACCTCTGCCTCCCCAGTTCAAGCAATTCCCTGCCTTAGCCTCCTTAGTAGCTGGGATTACAGGTGCCTACCACCATGCCTGGCTAATTTTTGTATTTTTAATAGAGATGGGGTTTCACCATCTTGACCAGGCTTGTCTTGTACTCCTGACCTCATGATCCACTCATCTCAAGCTTCCAAAGTGTTGGAATTACAGGCATGAGCCACTGCACCCAGCCTCCTGGTCTACTTTTGTTATGGTCAGAGAACATACTTTGCATGATTTCACTTGTTTAAGCTTGTTGAGGCTTGTTTTGTGACCCAGGATATGGTCTATCTTGGTGAATGGTTCTATGTGCATTTGAAAATAATGTATAGTCTGCTGTTTATGGGTAGAGTGTTCTACAAAGTTCAATTAGATCCAGTTGGCTAGTGGTGCTGTTTAATTCTCCTCTTCTTCACTGATTTTCTATCTAATAGTTCTATCAATGATTGAAAGAGGAGTATAAAAGTCTCCAAATATAATTTTGGGTTTGTCTATCTCTCCCTTTAGGTCTGTAGTTTTTGCTTTGAGAATTTTGAAGCTGTGGTGTAAGATGCAAACATATTTAGGATTGTTATGTTTTCTGGTGAATTAACTCTTTTATGATGTATGATCCTTTTTTTAAAAAATATTTTGAAAGAAAAAGAGAGAAAAGAAAGAAAAAAGAGCAAAAGAAAGAAAAAAAATGAAAGAGAGAAAGAGGAAGAGAAAGAGGGAGATAGAAAGGGATTCTTGTTCTATTGCCCAGGCTAGAATGCAGTCTAAAAATGGGTATTAAAAACCTCTTTTATGCCAATAATTGTGCTTAACAATGGAGACAGGAAGGAATAAGGGATGAAAATAACAAACAAGCAGCCAATCAATATTTTATTTAAACCTGTGAAATGCTATGCAATTGCTGAGGAGTGATTTACTTCCAATTATGTGGTCACTTTTAAAATAGGTGTAATGTGATACTGAGAAAAATCCTTTTTTATCCCTAATGATTTTCATTGCTCTAAAATTTGCTGTGTCTGATATTAACATAGCCACACCAGCTCTTTTGATTAATATTTCCATGGTATATGTTGGAAATAAGAGCTCAGAGTTGCAAAGAAAACAAGCACTCTAATAAAGGATTTCTCAACAAGGCAAATTTACTTCTGCAGAAGGGTGCTGCTTCTTGTTCTGGTTACTGCAAGAGCACACCAAACAAAGGAGGGAAGGGGTTTTTTTTATCCCTAATGCAGTCAGTCCCTGCTACTGTGGCCAGTCCACATTGGCTGGGGTTGGACCGCACAATCTAAGCTGATCCCAACTGGCTGCTTCAAATGGAGCAGGGGTAGGGGCTACAGCAGTGGGAAGAACAGTTTCAGAACTAAGGGTGCCAAATAAGGAACAGAAGTGGGTTACAGATTGAGAATGGCTGGAAGGTTGTTTGCTGTAACTAGGGGCAAAGAGGCAAGGAAGTTAGGCTTTGAAAATAGAGGAAAGTGGAACTTTTGAAGAGGAATTCACTGTTTCCAACAGTATATCTTTTCCTATTTTTTTTTTTTTATATAGGGTCTTACTCTGTCACCCAGGCTGGAGTGCAGTGGCATGATCTCAGCTCACTGCAACCTCCATCTCCTGGGTTCAAGTGAGTCTCCTGTCTCAGCCTTCTGAGTAGCTGGGACTACAGGCACACGCCACTACACCTGACTAACTTTTGTATTTTTGGTAGAGATGGGGTTTCGCCATATTAGTCAGGCAGGTGCCGAACTCCTAACCTCAAGCAATCCACCTGCCTCAGCCTCCCAAAGTGCTGGGATTACAGGCATGAGCCACTGTGCCCAGCCTCTATTCTTTACTTTTAACTTACATATATAATATTTAAAGCAAGTTTGGCTGGGTATGGTGGCCCATGCTTGTAATCCCAGTGCTTTGAAAGGCTGAGACCGGAGGATTGTTTGAGGCCAGAAGTTTGAGACTAGCCTGGGCAACTTGGTGAGCCCCTACCAAAACAAACAAGGTGAGCCCCTACCAAAACAAACAAACAAAAAACTAGTCAGAGATGATGGCACATGCCTGTAGTCTTGGCTACGTGGGAAGCTGGAGCAGGAGGATTGCTTGAGCCCAGGTGTTGGAAGCTGCAGTGAGCTATGATCATTCCATTGCACGTCAGTCTGGGCAACAGAGCAAAACCTTGTCTCTAAAAAATAAATAAATACATGTAAAACATTTTTTAAAAAATGAAAAAAATTAAAATAAAGCAAGTTTATTGTAAATAGCATATGGCTGAGCACTGCTTTTATCTATTCTGACAATGTCTGTCTTTTAAGTTTTAGGTTTAGTCCATTTATGTTTAATGTAATTATGTGTTTGGATATATATCTACTATCATATTATCTTTCTTTTTGTTTTTAATTTTTAATAATAATTTTAATTTTTTTTTTTTTGAGACAGAGTCTCACTTTGTCACTCACGCTGGAGTGCAATGGCGCCATCTCAACTCACTGCAACCTCTGCCTCCCAGGTTCAAGTGATTCTCGTGCCTCAGCCTCCCAAGTAGTCAGGGTTACAGGCATGCACCACCACACCCAGCTAATTTTTTCTATTTTTAGTAGAAACAGGGTTTTACCATGTTGGCCAGGCTGATCTCGAACTCCTGGCTTCAAGTGATCCACTCACCTCAGCCTCCGAAAGTTCTGGGATTACAAGCGTGAGCCACCGGGCCCAGCCCCATCTTATTACTTTTTTTTTTAATCCATTTTTTATCCTTCTGCTTACCCCTTTCTGCCTCCTTTTTGGTTATTTAAATGATTTTTAGCATTCTGTTTTAATTTATATATTGGTTTTGAATATATATCTTTGAATAGCTTTTTAAATGGTGACTCTAGGAATTAAAATATACTTAATTTTTCACAGAATGAACATATTACCACTTCAAGTAGAATGTAGAAATCTTACAGCTGGACACTTATTTTTACCTTTCCCTCTTTACATTACAGATGTTTTATATTACATTTACATGCATTGTTAACTCCACTAATGTTATAATTTTTGCCTTTTTTTTCTTTTTTTTTTTTTTTTTTTTGAGATGGAGTTTCGCTCTTGTTGCCCAGGCTGGAGTGCAATGGCCCAATCTGCGCTCATTGCAACCTCTGCCTCCTAGGTGCTGTAGTTATCTCATGAAGGAAGGAGGACTAAGGCATAATTGAAGACAAAGACGAAAGGTTCTGTTGGAAAGAAGCGACTGGGGGCTCTTTGCTTCTAGTGAACAAAGGCCCTGAGCTTTTATTGCCCTTTGTATTTATTAAGTAAAGTGAATAGGGAGGAGGGGGTGTTTGTCAGTCAGCTACTTGATTTATCACAGGTACTGCTTCCCTTGTTCAACAGGTTCCAGATATTCAGGTAGATAACCTCAAGGAGCACAGCTAGCCTCAAGGAGCACAGGACTTAGGATGTGACTGCCCTGACATTCCTTCTGGCAGCAGACACAGTTTGTCAGTTTGCTGACATCCTGCTTTCATGAGGACAGTTTGCCGTTTACTCATATAGCCTCATGTATATTGAGTTGATCATGCCCCACATTCTTGGGGTCACCAGCATCTAGGTTCAAGTGATTCTCCTTCCTCAGCCTCCCAAGCTGGGATCACTCGCTTGTGCCACCATGCCCTGCTAATTTTTGTATTTTTAGTAGAGACAGGGTTTCTCCATGTTGGTCAGGTGGGTCTCGAACTTCCGACCTCAGGTAATCTGCCCGCCTTGACCTCCCAAAGTGCTGGGATTACAGGTGTGAACCACCTCGCCTGGCCTAATTTTTGCTTTCAACCACCAAATGTAAACAATAATGAATAGATCCACTAGACAGGGATCATCAAGAAAATATGAGGCTTCAACAATGATTTAAACAAGCTAGACCAAATAGACATCTACAGAAAAGTCCACCTAATAATAGCAAAATATACATTCTTCTCAAGTGCACTTGGAACACTCTTTAGCATAAACCATATGCTAGGGCATAAGACAGACCTCAATGATTTTTTTTTCCCCAGCAAGCCTTTTGTACTCCTAAATGCTCAATAAATTTAAAAGAGTCAAAATCATAAGAAGTATGTGTTCTGACCAGAATGGAATGAAATTATAAATTGTCAACAGAAATTTGAGAAATTTGCAAATATTTGGATATTAAACAGCACACTTCTAAGTAACCAATGAGAAAAATAAGAAATCACAAGGGAAATTAGAAAGTACACGGGAAATCAGAAGACATCACATGTGAAATTAGAAAATCAGAGAAATTTGAGATGGATAAAATGAAGATAAAATATATAAAAACTTCTTATGGGATACAGCTAAAGCAACACTTAGAGGGAAATGTATAGCTGTATAAGACTATATTTAAAAAAGAATGACCTCTAAAAAGTAAGGAATCGAAGCATACCACTACAGAAAGTCATCTAATCATAAAGGAAGACAGCAAGAAGGGAAGAAAGAAACAAAGGATATATAAAACAATCAAAAAACAATTTTTTTTTGGAGACACAGTCTCATACTGTTGCCCAGGCTGGAGTGCAGTGGCACAATCTTGGCTCACTGCAACCTCTGCCTCCTGGATTCAAGCAATCTTCATGCTTCAGCCTCCCACGTAACTGGGACCACAGGTGTGTACCACCACGTGGAGCTAATTTTTGTATTTTTAGTAGAGACAGGGTTTCACCATGTTGGGCTGACTGGTCTCAAACTCTTGGCCTCAAGTGATCGGCCCACCTCAGCCTCCCAAAGTGCTAGGATTACGGTCAGAAAACGATTTTTTAAATGACAGTGGTAGTCCTTACCTATCAATAATTACCCTGAATATAAGTGGACTTAAAAACAATGATCTCAAATCAATAGCCTGGGGAAAAAAGAGCAAACCATGTCTAAAGCAAGCAGAAGGAAGAACATAAAGGTCAAAACTGAAATTAGTGAAACAGAAACTAGAAAAACAATAGAGACCTCAACAACAACAAACAAAAGAGAGCAAAAGGCTTGAACAGACATTTTTCTAAAGATGATACACAAATGTACAAAAAGCGTAAGATAAGATGCTCAGGCTGGGTGTGGTGGCTCATGCCTGTAAATCCAGCATTTTGGGAGGCCAAGGCATGGTGGATCACTTGAGGTCAGGAGCTCAAGACCAGCCTGGCCAACATGGCAAAACCCCGTATCTACTAAAAATACAAAAATTAGCCAGGCATAATGTCAGGCACCTGTAATCCCAGCTACTTGGGAGGCTGAGGCACAAGAATAGCTTGAACTCAGGAGGCAGAGGTTTCAGTGAGCCAAGATCACAACATTGTACTCCACCCTTGGCAACAGTATTAGACTGTGTATCAAAAAAAAAAAAAAAAAAAAAAAAAAGTAGTAAACATTCCTCATCATCATTAGAGAAATGCAAATCAAAACCACAATGAAATATTATCTTATACCCATTAGGATGTCTACTATCAAAAAAGCAGAAAATCAGAAGTGTTAAAGAGGATGTACAGAAATTGGAAGCTTTGTGCAATGCAAAATGGTGTAGCTACTGCCAAAAACAGTTTGATGGGTTCTCAAAAAAATAAAAATAGAACTGTCATATTCACGTTTAGATATATATCCAAAAGAATTGAGAACAGGGTCTTTAAGAGATATTTGTACACCCATACGTATAGCAGTATTATTTACAAAAGCCAACATGCAGAAGCAGCCTAAATGTCCATCAGCAGATGAGTTGATAAACGAAATATGGTGTATACAAAAAATGAAATATTACTCACCCTTGAAAAGGAAAGGAATTCTGTTACATGCTGTAACATGGAAGAACCTTGAGGACATCATGCTAAGTGGAATAAGCCAGTGGCAAAAATACAAATACTGTATGCTTCCACTTATATGAGGTATCTAAAGTAGTCAAATTCATAGAAACAAAAAATAAAATAGTGGTCACCAGAAACCGGGATAGAAGAAAATGGAGAGTTGTTGTTTCATGGGCATAGAGTTTCAGTTTTAAAAGATAAAGGTCAGGTGCAGTGGCTCACGCCTGTAATCCCAGCACTTTGGGAGGCCAAGGTGGGTGGAACATCTGAGGTCAGGAGTTCGAGACCAGCCTGGCCAACATGCAAAATCCATCTCTACTAAAAACACAAAAAATTAGCTGGGCGTGGTGGTGGGCATCTGTAATTCCAGCTACTCAGGAGGCTGAGGCAGAATAATCACTTCAAACTGAGAGGTGGAGTTTGCAGTCACCCGAGATTGCACCATTGCACTCCAGCCTGGGTAACGAGAGTGAAACTCTGTCTCAAAAAAAAAAAAAAAAAAAGATAAAAAGTTGGGCCAAGTGGTGACTTACCCCTGTAATACCAGCACTGTGGGAGGCCAAGGTGGGAGGACTGCTTGAAGCTAGGAGTTCAAGAACAACTTAGGCAACAAAGCAAGACTCTCTCTCTACCAAAAAAAAAAAAAAAATTAACTCAGCTCCATGGTAGTTCTCAGCTCACTTGTAGTTCTCAGCTACTTGGGAGGCTGAGATGGGAGGATTGCTTGAGCCCAAGATTTCAAAGTTGCAGTGACCTATAATCGTGCCACTGCATTCCAGCCTGGGTGACAGAGAGATCATGTCTCAAAAAATAAAAAAGAAATAAAAGATGAAAATGTTCTGGAGATATATTGCCCAACAACACAATGCTACTGCATGGCACACTTAAAAATGGTTACATTGGTAAATTTTTTATATCACTATTAAATTTTAAAAAAATATATTTTTAAAAAGTAAATAAAATCAACAAAGGCACAAACAAGTTGGTGTTTTGACAAGATTTTTTAAACTGACAAACTTTTTTTTTTTAGATTGACCAAGAAGAAAGAAAGACTCTAAATTATTAAAATCAGGGATGAAGAAGGGGTATAAAAACTGACTTACAAGGATGTCGTCTTTCTCCACTTTTATTCAACATTGTACTGGATGTTCTAGCCAGGACAATTAGGCAAAAAAAAGCAAATAAAAGGCATCAAAACAGGAATAGAATAAAACTATATTCTAGATGGCATTATCTTATATATAGAAAACCCTAATGAAACCTCAAAAAAAAAAACACCTAAACTATCAGAGATAATAAATGTTCAAAGAGATTGTACAAGGTCAGTTTAAAAAAAATGAGTTGTCTACTTATACACTAGCAATGAACAATTCAAAAAGATTAAGTAAACAATTCCATTTATAATATCATCAAAAAGAATAAAATAAGTATGAATAAATTTAATCAAAAAGTATAAGACTTGTGGACTGGAAACTGCACAATAGTGTTGAAATAAAGAAGAGCTAAATAAATGGAAAGGCATCCTGTGTTCATTAATTGGATGAAAACATGTCTATACAAAAACTTGTATACAGGCCAGCTATGGTGGCTCATGGCTGTAATCTCAGCACTTTAGGAGGCTGCGACAGGAGGATCACTTGAGTCCAGGACTTTGAGTCCATCCTGGGCAACACAGCGAGAACCCCCATCTCTATAAAAAAGAAAAAGAAAAAAGCAAAGAAAATTTACACATGAATGTTTACAGTAGTACTGTTTTCATTAGTAACAGGTGGAAACAATCCAAATTTCCATCTACTGAAGATGGATTTTTTAAATGTGGTATTGCTGGGCACAGACACATGTGCCTGTAGTCCCAGTTACTGAGAAGGTTGAGGCAGGATGCTTGCTTGAGCCCAAGAGTTTGAAGCTGTAGTTTGAAGCTGCAGTGAAGTTCCTTGTCTGTGCAGAAGCTGTGATCAGGACTGTGAAGAGCCACTATATTTTCTTTGAGACAGTGAGATCTCTATCTCAAAGAAAAATGTGGTATAGCTATATAATGGAATATTATTTTGCATAAAAAGGAATGAAGTACCAATACACAGTATAACATGAATCAGCCTTGAAAATATTCTAAATGAAAGGAGCCAATCATAAAACCCCATATATCAATTCATATACATAAAATATCCAGAATGGGCAAACTCACAGACACAGAAAATAAGACTAGTGATTGCCGAGGGATGAGCAGAGGGGAGATCTGAGAGCGCATGTGACTGCTAACATGAATGGAGTCTCTTGTTGGGGTGATAGAAATATTTTGGAATTAGATTTTTGGGATGGCTGTGAAACATTGCAAATTTACTTAAAAAATGATTGAATGAAATTAAATCCTATGGAGATAGTAGATATTTTCATTTTGGCCAGGCAATCTACCTGATTAGGTTCAAGCCAAAAGTTCCCACCCCTCCATTCTGCAGTCTGTGGTTCCAAAGTCAGTTCGGTGTCCAAAGTTTTCACAGGGCTGTTTAGTTCTGTCCCACCTGTGCACCACCCAGTGGCCAGTTGTGTCTGTGGGCGACGGTCTCTCAGTTCAGCTCTCAGCCTTTGGTGTGTTGAAGAGGACCAGATCTATGCAGAAGCAGCTCAGGAATGACCCCGGGGGTTCATAAACAACTTAATGGGGTTGCTTCACTGATCAACTCTCTCCCAGCAACTACCCTGTTGCTTTCATTGGCCGAGGCTTCTCTTTTTAGTCTTCCAAGCAGAAAACTAAGGCTTTAGTTATCTGGCTCTACCATGCATTTTATCTGAGGCCAAGCAGTGGGAGAACTGAACTGAAAGAGAAGCAACATGGATTGTTTCGCCCACTTGGGACCATAGCTCTGTCAATTGGAAAAGGTTCCCTCCTTCTGTGTCCTGGCTCCTGGGGCTCCTCTTAGGGCTGGTGCCAGTGCCACCATGGGACTGAGAGAATGGGGAACAGAAAAAATGGGGAGGAGTGAACTTCTGGATTCCCTTGGAATGTTAGACCTTTTTCCTGTTCCTTGAGCCAGAAATAAAGGGCATCTTCTGGAGCTCTTTCTATTTGCACCCCTGGTGCCCACTGCCAGGTTAGTCGAGATACCATAGGGAAAACATGGTTATCCCACCACCGGTTTGGTGGTACTTCAAGTTCTGGTCTTTTTGGGAAAGCTGCCTGCCACTATTTAGTTTTCAATGTCTTCCAATAGCTGCTGCATGCATTCCGTGCTGTCTCCTGGCTGTACTCCACACAGAAAGCCTGTCTCCACAGTGTGCACTCACTCAGGTCATTGCTCAGTTTTATTGTTGGCGTTTGTTTACTTATTTTTCAGACTGGCTTCCTAGAGGTTGCTTCTTGTCTGCATAGTTTGTCAGTCAAACATTAGTTAAAGCCAATATGGTTTCCACCATCTGCTGCTGGATCTATGTGTACTGGGGAGGAGGCACGTCCTGGGCCATCTGCAAGTGTGTCCTGGCTTTTATGTCCCAGCACTGGCACAGCCACAGCCACAGCCACAGGCTGTGTGCCCTGGGCATATGGACATGGCTTGGGCTTGCTCTGATCTCTGCCAGCTATGAGCCTCCAATCCATTTGGGGAGTGTGGAGAGTTTACCAAGCTCCCTCTGGCTCTCTCACCTCCTAGAGCTCCCTCTTACATCTCTGACTAGTCTGCAGGTCATTTGATTGTCTCCAAAGGCTCAGAGCCTCAGGCTAGGAGTCACTGGCCTTTCTTCCTCCTGGTCACTGATATCACCACCTTATCTCACCATGATGCAAATCAAAACCTTTGTCAATCTTGCCTCCAGCCCCTGCAGCGAGGTGGCCAGGGAGCTTATTTCTACAGGCTGTCCTGCTGGGGGCCGCCGTGTGTGTTACCAACAGCAGGAGGAAATGAGGGTAGCAGTCTGGGCAAAGATGCCACAGACACAGGCTTCTCTTATCCAAGGCTCACTTTAATTCTTTTTTTTTTTTTTTTTTTTTTGAGACAGGGTCTGTCTCACTCTGTTGCCCAGGCTGGAGTGCAGTGGTGTGATCGCAGCTCACTGCAGCCTCAACCTTCTGGGCTCAAGTGATTCTCCCGCCTTAGCCTCCATGTGGCTGGGACCACAGGTGTGTGCCACCACGCCTTTTTTGATATTTTGTAGAGATGGGGGTTCTTACCATGTTGCCTGGGCTGCTCTTGAATTTTTCAGCTCAAGTGATCCTCCCAAAGTGCTGGGACTACAGGTGTGAGCCACTGCGCCTGGCCAGCTTTCATTCTTAAACACATGCCCATTTGTGCTGTGCCTTTGATAAAATTACAGAGTGCTAAATGGTTTGTCCAACTATATAGTTACATTTTGGAAAGATTTGTTGACCTCCTCACTCCATCATGCTAGAAGCGGGAACTCTGATTACTCTTTAAAGAATCCGAAGATGAAGGGAAGACCAATGCATAATTTGAGAGAACGGCAAGACTGAGAAAGGTTTCTGTAACGTGGTGCATGCATGTGTGTGTGCATTTATAGGGGAGGCAAAGGGTTCTGACAAGAGAAAGAGACTGAGGAAGCAGGCTCATCTCTACGACGTGCTGCTGCCACCCAACTGTAGGGTCTCTTGTCTTGCAGCAACTCGGATCCTGATCTTAAAGTGCTCTCTTGGACAAACCTCATGCTCTAGCTACTGTCTCCACTAACTGGGGTCCCTGCTCAGAGCTTCCCTAAGGCTAACTTTCCGTCTCACCTTGGTTGAGGCCTCCATGGTTTGGACTTGCTCTTCCTTGGATAAATACAACATTTATTCTGGTTCAGCCCTTGGAACTTCAAACCTTAACCCCAGCCTCTTCCACCCCACTATATTATCCCAAGCCTACAGCGTCACATCTGGATACTTGGGTGAATATGCAGACAAATTTTGAGTTGAAAGAGAAAGAACTTAATTCATTATGAAAGGATGACCTCAATAGCTATATGGGAAACAAGAATGTATCAGGCCCTTTGCTCACACTACACCCAGCACATGTAATTCTATCCCTGAGTTTTCCCCTTATTGTTCTAAGCCAAGCTCAAGTCTTGCCCCTTTGGGATAACTTCCTTGACCACTCTATTACAGAGTGTTCACTTTTTCTATCCTTTGAGTTTCCATCACATTACTAGCCCATTCCTCTGGCATCAATCATCTAGTATATCCTATCTTTTCTTGTGTTATTCCATTTTTTTGTGGTTGCAGTAGTATAGTGAGATAAAGGGCTGTTGCCTGGAGAGAATTGGTGGGACCCCGTATGATAGAATGGCTTTGATGTAACCCCCACCATCCAGGATCTGATTCTTGGCTGACAAAACAGTGTTGTCAGCATCCCAAAAGCTGACCAATGTCTGACAATTAATCAGCAGATATTTATTGACTGCCTCTGCCATGTCAGGTGCTGTGCGAGGCACACAGGTCCACTTTAGCCACCGTCTCCAACTTCATCTCCCTCATCAGAGCTTACACTCAATGAAATGGGAATTCTCACCATTCTGCGATCACACCAGGCTCTCCTTACAGGCTGGTCTCTTTGCCTAAAAAGCCCCCCCACTCCCCTTTCTCCCTCTGGAAAGCTCCTTCCATGTCTTTCAAATCCCAGTGTAGCCATCACTACCTTTGGGAAATCCTTGCAGATGCCCTACAATCACCCTGTCTCTCTGAGCAATCTGTGTATCCCATTCGTATTTCTAACACTGATTCACATTGATTCTTATCACATTATATGTTGATGCTTTTTCATTTTTTTTTTTTTAAGACAAGGTCTCACTTTGTTGCCCAGGCTAGAGTGCAGTGCGGTACCATCATGGCTCACTGCAGCCTTGACGTCCTGGGCTCAGGTGATTCTTCCACCTCAGCCTCCCAAGTAACTGGCTCTATAGGCTTGCTACCACACCAGGCTACTTTTTTGTATTTTTAGTAGAGGTGGGGTTTTGTTGTATTGCTCAGGCTGGTTTTGAACTCCTGGGCTCAAGTGATCTGCCTGCCTAGGCCTCCCAAAGCGCTGAGATTACAGGCGTGAGCCACCTGGCCTAAAGTCCTTTCCAAAAACTGAAGGTTTAACTATCTTCCAGCACAGTGGCTGACAACAGTTGACATTCAATGTCTCTTTAATTTACTTGCCTTTAGCCTACTCTCTCCCCATTTTTAATCTGCTATCTTCTATTTGGTTTAGGAAAAAACTCAGGCAATTTGTTAAAGCTGTGTATAAATTTACAGTAAGCAGCCGATAAGGCCTAAGGGATATTTCTAAGAGTAAACATATGAACTTTGGAATATTTGGCATAATTTTGGTCTTTTTAAGGCTTTTATGTCTTAATTTTTGCCTGTAATTTGATGGAAGTTGCCAGGAAGATCATTTCTAAATAGTTCAGGTCTCATTACAGGTATACAAAATTAGAAGACTCTAGCTCAGTGGTCCACAACCTTCTTGGCACCATGACCAGTTTTGTGGAAAGCAATTTTTCCACAGACAGTGGTGGTGTGGATGGTTTCAGGACGATTCAAGCACATTACATTTATTGTCCACCTTACTTCTATTATTATTAGATTATAATATACAATGAAATAATTATACAACTCACCATAATGCAGAATCTGTGGGAGCCCTGAGCTTGTTTTCCTGCAATTAGACAGTCCCATCTGGGGGTGATAGGAGACAGTGACAGATCCTGAGGCATCAGATTTTCATAAGGAGCACACAACCTAGATCCCTTGCATGCACCGTTCACAACAGGGTTCGTGCCCCTATGAGAATCTGATGCCCCGGGTGATCTGACAGGAAGCAGAGCTCAGGCAGTGATGCAAATGATAAGGAAAGGCTGTAAATACAGATGAAGCTTCACTTAGGGACCACTGCTCTTGCTGTCCTTTGTAGAAATTTACCACTTGAGAGAAGAAATATGCATGTAAAAGTTTCAGAAATAGAGACTCATGTTCAAGAACAATACCTCTGGACTAAATGTGGGGTTTGGTGTGGGAGGCTGTGGAATCATTAATTTTAAAGTGTATGAATAATTTTCAAAGTATTGATATCAATGATCCAACATAAATTCTCTTATATGGTCTGACATGATGCTAAACATGTGGAAAAGGAATATCCTTGTAAGTTGTTCTATGATGCTTGTCTCTAGTATCTTTGGGATTAAGATTTTCTTCTTGGACCATATAAATGAATCTGGCATTTCTAGTAGTGAACTTATTCCAAGTGTGCTCCAGATACTGTACTGTGACTGCCTGAACCTGAAGGCCTTACCCAGTAAGAACTTCATGATTGGCCGGGCGTGGTGGCTCACACCTGTAATTCCAGCACTTTGGGAGGCCGAGGTGGGGAGATCAAGACCATCCTGGCTGACACGGCGAAACCCCATCTCTACTAAAAATACAAAAAATTAGGCAGGCATGGTGGCATGTGCCTGTAATCCCAGCTACTGAGGTGGCTGAGGCAGGAGAATCGCTTGAACCTGGGAGGCAGAGGTTGCAGTGAGCCGAGATCGTGCCACTGCACTCCAGCCTGGCGCCTGGTGATGAAGCAAGACTGTCTCAAAAAAAGAAAAAAAGAAAAAGAAAAAAGAAAAGTCACAGGCACTCAACTCTATCTTGTGATAGGCTGCACCCAGGGAAGCCACAGGAGCAGTGCTTCCCAAGGTCTTGGGAGCCTACTCCTTGAACCAGGATGCAGGACACAGAGTCAAGGGAGATTATTCTGTAGCTTTAAGACTTAATGAGTTTCCTACTGAGTTTCATACTCACATGGGGCCTATAGCCAATTTCTTCTAGCCAATTTATCC